>JAOANK020335451.1:0-14472 GCA_026257165.2 Telfairia occidentalis
ACCTAGGTCATCAGGTTGAAATGAGTCAGTGTTTTCAGTGATCGGCGTTATACTGAAACAGTGACTATTTCGTGGTCTAGTCTTATGCAAACTCATTACATAGAACGCCTCCACTCGCATGTCTCTACATGAATGATTTAGAATCACATCGTTTGCATCATATACAAAGCGGGCCGCGTTTTATAGTGTCCCCAGGAAAAGGTACCCAGTCTAATCCATATACTACGAACCGTTTTGGCTATTTACTTAAACTAGATCCACTTTTATGTCTTCACATAAAGTTTAAGTATTCATGTTATAGCCACGAGTTCTTAGTTTATTGGATTTATAGAGTTATAAATGATTCAATAACAATTTTACTGAATAACTTCAATATCGACTTTATTGAAAATATAATATGTTTACAAGTCATTCGAGTTTTAGGACATACATACCCAACAAAGTATACTTTCGACTTGTGTGGAACTATAAGAGATTCTACGGACATGACTCTAATACCACTTGTTAAGGACAAGACAACCACCACATTGCTAGACAAAGGTATAATATTATCCACTTTGAGCATAAGTCTCATAGTTTTCCTTTTAGTTGAACAAAAAAGGCATCATACAAATAGAGATGTTGTCTCTTACATATATATCACAATGTTTCCTTTTATCTAGCTGATTTGAGACTTTGAATGCATCCTCAATACCTTCAAATCAAAAAGACAACACAAAAGGCAGAGGTTCAAGTTTCACAATGTCATGCCCTTGCTCAAGATTACTTTTGGAGAACAAGCCTCAAGTAGTTTTCCTTTACCATAACTTGATATTGCCTCCACTCTGTACCCATCCACAACCAGCACCCATGAACTTCAAGGAACATGCAAAGTGGACAACATACTCTTCGACCGTGATTCGTATTAAAGAGACCTCCCTCTCTGGTGTACTTACCCAAGCTTTATCAAGCTAAGTACATGCAAACTTTCTGATTCTCACCTTATGCCTTCTATTTTAAGAATTCTAACGTAACTATCAAAGTATCATAAGTCAACGCCACAATGATGTCTATCATATTTCAAGGTTTCTTTCTGTTGAAAATAAATAGAAATAACAACAGTGCAACAATGCAACGATCGAGCCAGAGAGAAATCAAAATAAACTAAACAACGTGCGGAAGCCAAAAAAAACTCATCCCTAACTAAATAGCCTAAGGTTTATTTTGATCACTCAAGCACATAACCCACAAATCAAATATCACAAGAATAATAATACTGAAAATAAAGAGATTTAGAGATAGAGAGACTTGACTCCAGTATTTATACTAGTTCACCCCAACAACGAATGGGGCTACGTCCAATTTCTGCACCGGCAACTTCTACTAAATCAACTGAATATTACAATGGAAAATACGCGAACAGAACCTCACCTAACAATATCTCCTAGAGAGAATATCTCTCTCTCACTATCTCCCTCTTTCTCTCTCTAATAGTCACGCACAGAGGAAAAATGAAGTCTTTCCACTCTCTGCAATTTTTTTTTCTGTAATAACACACATATACTTATAGGGAAGAAGAAGCTCCTAAGGCAAACCAAAAAATTTTCGCAATAGCGTCTCGACACTACGAACATGCGCGCGCCTCATTAGCATCAGTGTCAAGATGCTGCCCTCTCGGTAAAATGGCTCTATAGTATAAAAGATGATGGGTATGACCCGTCATTAAAAGTGTTGATGAACCGGCTCCACACTCAACAATCTCCCCCTTGGAGGCTAATCATCACATAACGCCCACTCCAATTTATTTTTAGCAAAATGATTGGTTCCGACTCCCCTGCAAGATCACCAAGAAACTTGCAACAACAAAAACAATGTCAGAAAAATAAATCTGGTACACATCTATTATTGACTTCAAGGCATGGACCATCTACGTGAGCTTGTCTCCTAGACATAAAGAGACATAGCCAGGTACTCTCACTCGAATTAAGTAGTGTTAGGAAACATCTTCCTCTTCAACCACTTATCAGAGAAGATGCCCTTCATAAATCGCTTCACTCTATCACTGAAGCCAGCTACTAGGATTGAGAAACTCCCACTAACTCTAGAATTCCTCTGAGTCCTTATTGATGCAACAATTTGCCATGAAGGCGTCATCGAATCATGTTGTTTGCCAATTGAGGTATTCTGACAACCCTCCAAACTGAATTCCTCATCATGTTTGCTCAATTGTTCTTTCGATGAATATTGATATCCTCGATTAATCTTGGTTGTCATTGCTGCTGGTGCTATCTTGTCTCTCTGTAAACCATCTGGAGCTTTAACTCGCATCCATATTTTTTCTAATCTTCTGGCAACTCTCAAATCAACCATATACAGTGCAAACTTTCTATGGCCAATTGCCACCAAGCTTGGCCCTCTAGTGAGTCTGCACGAGCCATCGCTAAACTCACTCTTATAACCTTCATCATCTAGCTTACCAATAGAGATAAGATTTAATTTAATGCTAGGAACATACCTAACACCTCGAAGCACCAGCGAGCTCCCACTCTTTGTCTTCAGTTGCATGTCTCTAATCCCTCTAGATACAGAAATCTTACCATTTCTCATCCTTACTGGGCCAATGTCCCCTGGAGTAAAGGAAGAGAACAACCTTCTATCTGAAGCAACATATATCGAAGCTACACTCTCTACGAACCACCTCGATGAAAAGCTTTCAAATTTGTGTTACTCTCAACACAAACCAAAACATCATTTTCAGCCACATTTTTCCTGCAACTTGAGCAAGTCCTTACTCATTCGTTTGCACTTGGACTTCACGTGACCTTGTGGTAATAATGGCACTCTACATTTTTCAGCCAATTTCTTCTACTATTATTACTCCCATTATTGCTACGCTACTCCTCCACAACTTTTTCTTTGCCCTTACTAACAGTTAGTGCTAACCCAGAAGCAAAATCTTGACTAGAACTACTACCCTTCCTACGAAGTTCTTAAGCAACTGTTGCATCATAGATCTTAAAAAATTTAAGACTACCACTTTGAAAAGAATTAGACACTGCAGTCTTCATAGTTTTCCAACTATCAGGCAATGACGTTTAAAGCAAAATAGCATTAATCTCATCAGAAAAAGTAATATTCGCAGACTCTAACTGATTCCTCAAATTTGTCATCTCAAAGATATGCGCATTGACTAAACTATATTCATCCATTCTATAAGTGCAATATAGCCTAATGAGATAACATTTATTGTTGGCAGATGGTTTTTCATACTTGTTTGTCAAAGCCTCCATCAAATCATTTGTAGTTGTCTCATTTGCCACAAGACTTGCAACTTCCTTTGGCAATGCCAATTTGATAATGGTCACCGCTTTTTCATTCAAAGTTTACTATTCTTCATCATTCATCATGTCAGGTCTACTCTTCGAAGCTTTATGAACTTTAGTGTAAGTAAAAAAAACCTAAATCTGCATCTTCTAGTAACCAAAATCTTGTACATTAAACTTGTGAACTTATCCAAATCTATCTCCCATTGTTTTTGAACTTGGGAACGCTCTGATACCACTTATTGGGAAATAAACAGAAATAACAACAATGCAACAATACAACAATTGACCCAGAGAGAAATAAAAATAAATTAAACAACGCGTGGAAGCCAATAACTCAGCCCAAACTAAATAGCCTAAGGTTTATTTTGATCTCTCAAGCAAATAACCCACATATCAGATATCATAAGAATAATAATACTGGAAATAAAGAGATTCGGGGATAGAGAGATTTGACACCAAGTATTTATACTGATTTACCCCAACAACGAACGGGGCTATGTCGAGTTCCTACACCAAAAAGTTCTACTAAATTAGCTGAAGATTACAATAGGAAATACATGAACATAACCTCGGTTAACAATATCTCACAAAGAGAATATCTCTCTCTCACTATCTCTGGTTCACAACTCAAACTTTCTCATTAATTTCATCGGCCGCTCATAGTTCTTGATGACATATTTTGATAGCAATTTGGCACTGTCTATGCAAAAAATACGATCATCGGCTTAATTAGAAGACCTAGCAAATCTATTGTGAGTAGATTAAGGTCTGCAGTTAACCAAACTAACAATGTTGACATTGCCGATCCTCACTATAGTGATCTCTTCTTTGCATTTACACAGCCCGGTCCATGAAGAATGGTCGTGTCCGAGGAACTTTTGTTTATATTGAGTTGGAATAATGTATATGTTTATTCTGACATGTCTATTTATTAATAAATCTATCAATTTTTGTAAATTTAAGTCATCAATATTCACATCTGACATTGATGTTTTCATTTTGATTGGACCTAGTGCTTCAAAACATCTACATCATGTAGAAGCATTTAAATGATTGCCTAGAGGAGCTGGTCTAGCTCAATGTTTCAAACAATGCAGTCTTAAAACGCTCCCTAGAGGCAATCTTCGTATGACTTGGTAACACTCGGAAACAAAAGGTCACATATGAGGAAGTGAACTTATCCTTTCATACTCAAATGGGGTTAAAGAAAAGGTAGCATGTCAAAATTTGCAAGTCAAGATTCCTACCACATCCACAAAGATTAGGCCTCCTCAGCTCAACTATAGAGGGTGAGTAGAAAGAGTCCCCTACAAAACAGGATCGAGGAGCTTAGCAACTCAGTGCAACACTTGCATCTAACTTTGAAAAAGAGTTATCTAATTCGTAATTTGTTGAGATGTCTGTCATAATCTTGTGATATATATATAACTTAATTGGATATAAATAAGAAAAACTTGAGAACTACGTGTATATTTTGTCTTTGGAAGTGACATTCACTGCTTAATTGTCTCTAAACTACCAGATGTATTTTTAAACCATATATATGTAACAAGCATACGACAGGATCTAGTATAGAATAGTGGCTTAAACAATCTATATTGCAACATTGGTAGGGTTGGAGACCTTATCTTTGTGACATTGTTGATATAATCGACTTTGTAATTGTCATGAATGGTCTTATTCGAATCGTTCATGTAATGACATGTGAGTGAAAGTATTGTATATGTTATGGGATTGAAAAAGACATAACTACGATGTGTTATGAAATTTTCTTATAAGACGGTTAAAGAAAATGCAGTATATTACTGGGATGATCATATGCCCATTTGATCAATAATCTTGTGTGTCTTATGGAATCCTACATATGTGAGTGTGTTCTTTGAACAGCTTGGCAAACTTACATATTCACTTATAAGTTTGTGTCTTGGGAATACATTCAATTGGGAAGCGAGGAACATACCTACACAATATGGAAATTCACAACCGTTCAATAGTAGAAAATGCAAAGTATACATTTCTCCATATTGAATATGTATATTATTGATTTCCTTAATGTGCTGGTTTGTATCTTGGATAATAGCGTACTTACCTACATAACTCAAGAAGAATTTTTCAATGATGAAACTGTGGAAGACTATCCATTAGAGAACTAGTGGGACTTAAGGAGTAAATTGTGACACAAGTGGAAAAATTGTAATGTTGCCCATTTTAAAATATGAGTCACTTTATGAAGGATTAAATGAGCTATTATGGTTATATTTGTGTGGATATAACTCATCTGTAGTGTAAGAGTGCACCTTCAGATCTATAGTGGAGTCACCCTAGGTTAATGGTGAATTTGGTTAGTTGAAGAGTTCGATTAATTAGTTCTTAACCATTAGAGCTCAAAGCGTTGTAGGTTCATAAGTTCCCCAACTAGGTCACTGATCTCTATGATGAACATTTTGTTGGGAGAAAATGAAATAATAGTGATTATTTAATTTATAATTCAATTGTTTAATTCAATTGTTAATAATAAATTAGATTTATTATGTAATCTATTACAAAATGAACCAATTGGAAATCAGAAGTACAATCGGATAACTAAACCAACTTTAGGCTCAATTAGATAGAAAAATTAGCCCATTAGAATTTGGAGGCTCAATGAAAAATGACTTGGTGTTGGGATCCATGGAGAAGTCCATAAACGCAAATCTTGAGATGGAAGCTAAGTAATTAATTATGAAACTTAAAATTAGCTTTAATTTTCATGATTAAAGTAAGAATAACTACATAAAAATACTTTATTTGGATCTCCCTTTCGTAAAAGTTCCATTGCAAAATAATTTTAAGAATGTTTGAGTCTATATAGCTAGAGGTTCAAACCATTTAGAATAATACTTTTTTGCCCTTATTTATTTAGTATAATATTTTAAAAAAATCCAAAATATCTCTTCCTCATCATTTTCGATACGGTTTGGATTCACACCCGTTTCTATCCACGTTTTTTAGCTTCTTTTTAAACACCATTAGCAAAATAAAATAAAATATAATATAATAAAATAAATAAAAAATAAAAGATCTTATTTATTTATTCATTGACTTCCTTAATCCGCGTTCATTCAGTCGACCTTACAATCGAATTCAACGTTCATCGGAGAATATTTCTTCGGATTCAGCCCTCATTCGAGAATAGTTCTTCTTCCGCAAAAATTTGCAAATGAAAAAAATCCATTCGAATATAACCCCATCCTTCTTGGGGTATGTGATTCTTCCAAAGTATAAACCGAGTATAATCTCATTTGCATGACGTTAAATGTTTATCTAAATATAAACTCATCCAAATATGTAACACACTGCATTATTAACTAGGTATTTATTTCACAAGGAGTTGAGGTGAAGAATACCCATTGCATTTTAGCAAAATTTCGACCTTTAATGAGGTATTGCTATTTTTACTTGTTATTTATCAAAATATTTTGCACTTTTTGTTGCTGTATGCGTATTTTAGATTCATTATGTTTATATTTATTAGATGATATATGTATAGAGCATGTTATATGTTCTCTCCATGTGCACATTACATTGCCTATGTACCCAGTATATAAGTCATCTTGTATAGTGAACATTGTTAGTCTTGTTGCCGTATGTGTTTTTAAGATTGATTGTGTTTAATATGATTTGGTTAATTTAGATAGCATGTTCTGTTCGACCTATGTACCTAGTATATAGGTCATATGTTCATATTCACATAGAGGATGATTTCCCTTGCGTATATATAGTTATATCTTACATCGATTTAGATAGAGCATGAATATTTTTTTTTTTGCATATATACCACCTATATGTGTACACATGTTATCTTTGGATTGTATAGTGGTGTTTATTCTCCTAATGAAGAACATGTTATATTTTCCTTGTATACTGTGTATATATGTAGTGTTTTTTTCCTTCTTGATGTATGGAATGTTTGGCTGTAACGTCCCTCTCCCTTTCATGCCAACTTCCTCCATCATTCATCTCTCTTTCCTCCCCCCATTGGCGGCGACGCGAGGGCAATAACAACTACCATTCCAAGTAGAAAGCTTGAATAGTTGTTAGAAGAGCTTAGGCCAAACTATTAAGGATTTATTAGGCTTATTAAGAAACTAAATTAAGTGGCTTCGCTCTTGGACAAGCCTTCGAACCGAGGTCAGATGAATTGTTTGATGCTTGTAACATATATGTTATGTAATTAGAAATATGTATGTTTTGTAATTGTTGTTAATGAGCATGATGTGTGGCCTTGTATTTATGTGGTTATTAGATGTTATGAGCATCAGATATATGTGGATTATGGATGGTAGGAGCATCATTGGAATAATGAATGCTGGATGCTTTGGGGCTACGGTTGTTTGATGTGTTGTTGTTTGGGACCTAAGCACATTAATGAGTAGTGTATGTTGCATGGTTATATATTGGTGTCACCATCTCCTGAACTGTACATTGAGGACCTCCATGAGATGCATTCTCTGCTATGTGATTATTTTGAGGTTCTTTCATGAGATTTTATATCTCTGCAAATATTGAGAGCCTCCATGAGATTGTATGTCTCTACTGAGTTTTGTGTTTGGGGACCTTCCATGAGACGGTATGTTTCTGTGTAAAGATAGAGAATAGATCCCATATGAGATGTATGATTATTTTGCATGTTTGACCCTAGGGGTTGGGATAAGTTACTGAGTATTTTATATACTGAACATTTTTTATTTACTTTTTTTAGGTAAGAGCAAAGACGTCTTGGGTGGCTAACGAGGAGCGGTTGCATACAGGCATGGTCACATGTTTCAGTCTTCTGAATGTCCACTCTACTTGTCTCATCATTGTACATGTTTTTGAACTAAGTGTTGTACTTTGAATTTATGTTTAGTTTTCTTTTCAAATGCTTTAAAGTTGGAATCCCAACATTATTTTCAATCATATTTTGAAACTCAGTTATTTCATACTTACGAGCGTTATTTGAATTAAACCTCAAATTTGTTTTAAAATTCTTTATGTAAAAGCATTCATGCAAGTAGCGACCTAGGTAGTTTAAATTTAGAAGTTGGGTCGTTACAGTTTGGCCTAAAATATCTTGTCCTATAATTTACAAAAATTCAAATAGAGCATGTTATGTGGATACCTTATTTGCATCTAGAAATAAGTTTATAAAATTTTTAATTAATCTCCCTAATAATTCTAAATTTAAAATTAAAGATTGCATTAATTAAAAAAAATACAGAAAATATTGTTTCAAAATTAGAATCAAATAATTAATTAATGATTTAAACATTGCCTTAAATGTGGAGATTTAACTTAAATCTATAATATTATATAAAACCGTAAAATTGAATAAATACAGGGAATTTTGGAAGAATAAAATCCGCTGAAAATTAGCAAAATTAATTGTCAAATATATTACATAATGGCCTTTTGTAAAAAGGAATTTGTAAAATCATCCTTCCATCACAACTTTTTATTAAAGTAGAAGAGTTAAAGGAACATAAATTGTGCCTAATTTTCTATTTCATAACCATAATTTCACAAATGTCCATCTTTAAGAAAATTTTTACAATTGTCTTTCTAGGTTTCACACAATTTTCTCTCATTACCAAATTGCTCTCATTTAATAGCATCTCTTCATAATTATTATACAATCATTTAATATTATCTCTTTTAAATTACCCCATACTTTCTTATTATACAATCATTTACTTAATGCAATTATTTCATCAATTTATATTATAAATTTGACTATTGAAAATATATTCTTTAATTACTACAAAATATTTTCCATTCGCTCTTTTTGATTTTTGTTTTGTCTTCTTCCCAATTACAAATTAATGCCTGTCGTCGACTGCACTTATACGCTTCAAACCTCCATACTTTTTATTTCCTTCCAACCTCCATATTTATTTATTCATTTCCTGTTTGATAACCATTTCTGTTTTCTATTTTTTAATTTTCTATTCTTAAAAAACAAAAATCATATATATTTGATAACTATTTTTAGTTTTGTTTCTAAAAACTAAATTTGTTTGATAATTGTTTTGAATTTTTTGTATTTTAAAAAGTTAGAGATATATAAGAGAGAAAAAATATATGTAGAGACATAGATAATAACCGTTTAAAAACATAAAAATAAATTTTTAGAGAGAGAAGTTAGTGAGAGAAATTTTATAGAGATAAAAAAAGATTTAGAAAGAAAAAAAACTAAAAGGAAGAATTTTTGGTTAGAGTTATTTAAAAAAATAGTTAGAGATGAAGAAAAACAGTTAAAAAAAGAGAAATTTTAGACGAAAAAAATTAAAGAAAAGAGAAAATTGTAGATGTTAATAATGTGTATAGCAAAAGATATGATAGAAAAAAATATAAATTACAAAGATAAAGAGTATTTGCAGTGAAAGAAAATTTAGAGAGAAAAATTTTAGCTAAAAAAAATTAAAGAGATATATTTGTTAGATAACAAAAATAAATACAAGAGAAAAAAAGTGAGAGAGTAATTTTAAAGATAGATATGTTAAAGAAAAAAATAATTTTAAATAAAAAAATTTGGAAAAAAATATTAAATTTGTAAAAAGAGAAAAATTAGGATATATTAAAAGAGAAAGAGCATTGAAATTTATATTAAGATGTGAGTTTTACAGAGAAAGATAAATAAAAGTTATATTAAATTTTATATAGAGAAAAAAGTTTTTAGAAAGAGAAATTTTGGTTGAATAGAAATTTTGTGGAGACAAAAATTTGTTGAACTAAAAAAAAAAAAAAAGCTTAAAATAGAAAAATACGTGTTGAAAAATAGAAAATTATTCCTAAAAACTACTTTTTTTAGTTACCCAACGGGCTCATAGTTATTCACTTATTATATTTCAAATATATAGCTCATATATCTCATATGTTTCTTATATATAGGCAATACCTTGGTACCGATGCTAAACTGTTATATATATATATATATATATGTATATATGTATATATATGTGTATGTATATGTTATAGATATTTGTCAAATGATAAACATATTTGCAAGGGAAGAAACAAAACTAAACGATTGATACAGTATTTTTATTTTTTATTTTTTTTGAAAAGGCTGTTTTTCGATTTTCGTTTTGAGGAAGATATGTGCTTCTCTTTTATATAACATAAAATGTCATATATATCAGTTATTATATCAACACAGAGTAGCATTTGAATGTAGTAAAAGACATAGATATCAAGTATTATATCAAACATATTAGAACTATCATAACAGGGAATCTCAAAAGTATATTGAATGCAATTTCTAGAAAGCTAGTAATTTGATCAAACTCATGTATACAACATATTTATCATGCAACCAAATCGAGCATAGTGTAACTGGTTTAAGACATATCTCTCCGATCAAGAGGTCATGGGTTCAAATCCCTCAACCCCACATGTTGTTGAACTTAAAGAAAAAATATATTTATCATGCATGTGCTTATTCTATTAATCGAGTACAACACATATTTACTCCATATCTATACAATATACCCTGAAAAATCAATCTGATTCAACATATATGCATAATGGAAATATATGAAGAATGAATATATACATGGCTTCATCTAATCTGAACTAGTACAACACATAATTGTTTGATAACATATTTAGGGTACAAACATATTTGAATCGGGAAATACTTAAATAATGCATATATACATAGAATATATGTAAGGTGCCATTATTTTATTTTTTGTTTTTAACTATGTTAAATTCGAATTTAAATAGGGATGAACATATATATGCATTTTCGTGTCTTAATTGATGGAGGATTAATTAGGTTATTTTGAAAGAAGAATTAAGTATTTATTTTTGAGTTTTATATGGAAAAAGAGATAAAATTAGCTTGATGACATTTTTGTAAATAAATCAAGAGGCTTTAGGGTTAGGGTTTTGAGGTGAACCCTATATTCGCTTAGAGTTGAAACCCTAGCTTCCAATTTTTCTTTCCAAAAGAAAAAAGTCTCGTCCTTCTCTTTTTTATTCCCCATTCTCACGCAAATTTTTCTCCCTCTCATGATCTATCTCTCCCTCTCACAATCATTCTCTCCCTCATTCACATCTAATTTAGTCTTGCCGACGGTATAGACTCGTGGTGGTGGCGGCTCGCATTGTTTTTCCACACGGTGTAGGTGCACTTTTTGTTTCTTTTTCTCTCACATTTTCTCTCTTAAGCTTTCTGTCACTTTTAATCTATTACAGATATAAGGGGTGTTGATGGCGTGAACAGTACCAACAATAGGCAACTCTTTGTTTCTCTCGGTTTACTTCTCGACTTGTCTCTCCCTTACTCTGGTTTTTCTCTCTTTTTTGGTGGTAAAAGTGGTTTTTAGTGTAGGGTGAAAAAGGACCACGTTGATCAGATCTACGTGTTGGAAGAAGTGGAACACCGAATAGAGTACCGAAAAAGTCATACGCGCGGTCAAAAGCCGCTGAATGCACCGACACGTGGGATATATACGTTGACTTTGAATGGCGATTGCCAGCGCATGAGGTGTCGAAACTGGGTGTTGTCTGTGGCGTTGGACTCCTAGTGGTCTGTACAATCAAATCTAGGGTGCGTGACTCAAACCATGGCAGCGAGTGGAGGGCAGCGGCAACGCATTAGACTAGTATTGTAACGACCCGACTTCAAAACTTAAACGACCTAGCGTCACTACTAGCATTCATGCTCCCTAGTAAAGAAGAAATAAGATTTTCCAAACTTGAAATTAAACTTTCATAAACGTTGAATCAACTAAGTTCCAAAAATATAAATGAAAACATGTTCGGATCCCGATTTCAAAGCAATTGAAAAAGAAAACTAAATATAATACAAAAGATAACATTTAATTGAAAAACATGCAAACGATGAGGCAAGCAGAAGACTACAAGTTGTAACCATGACCCTTATGCAACCGCTCTTCGTCAGCCACCCAAGAAGTGTTTGCTCTTACCTAAAAAAATAAATAGAAAAGGTTGAGTATATAAAACACACAGTAAGTAACCCCAACCCCCTGGGTTAGACATGTAAGCACAAACAATCATACATCTCATATGAGACCTACTCTATATCTTTACCCATCGACTACAATCTTATGGTGAGACCTCAAACACACAAGCCCAATAGAGACATACAGTCTCATGAAGGTCTTCAATAACAACCCAGCAGAGATATAAAATCTCTTGGAGGGTCCTCAAAATAATCACACAGCATAGATACATATCTCATGGAGGTCCTCAATGTTGGGTTTTTATGTCCTAAAACTCATGGCATGAAACATTGTTAACATATTCTATTGTCAATAAAGTAGTTATTGAAGTTATTCAGTAAAGTTGTTATTGAATAAAGTAAATGGTTAGGTACAACTCTATAAATCTAATAAACTAAGAACTCATGGCTATACTATGAGTACTTGAACTTTATGTGGAGACATAAAGGTCGATCTGGTTTAAGTAAATAGCCAAAACAATCTATAGTATAAGGATTAGGTTCGGTACTTTTCCTTGGGGACACTATGGGATGCATCCCGCTTTATATAAGATACAAACAATGTGATCCTGAATTGTTCATGTAGAGACATGGGAGTGGGGCGTCATATGCAATGAGTTTACATAAGACTGGACCGCGAAATAGTCACTGTTTCTCTATAACGCCGTTTACTGAAAACACTGACTAGTTTCAAATCGATGACCTAGGTAACTCGATCTTAATCCTGTGCTAACTATGAACTCTTGTTTATTCGGGATTATCCTTAGATCTACATGGCTCGGAGAAGCTCATCATCGCTTGCTCAATATGTCTCCCATTTCAAGGGTAAGACCGGGTAGATAACTGGGGACATAGTCCTGCAAGATGGAATTCACTCCTACCCGACTTTAGAGAAAGTAGAGAGGTTGTTCCCTTGAGTGCTGATTGAATAAGGGGCCCCACCCTCTCATTGGCCCGGGAAGGAATTTGTTTGGTGGTTGGACCACAAACCAAGTTGTTCATTAAAGGATCAGTGGTACTTAAGGAGCAAGAGATAATCCAAGGGTAAAATGGTAATTTGACCCAGTTGAGATTACAAACAACCTGTGAAGGGTCGACTTACTGATCAAGGTTATATCAAATGGACAGATATATATCTATATTGAGGAGAGGGCAACTACGAGCTTTAGTGGAGTGACCCGTTAGTTAACGGATGTTGGTTAGCTAGGTTAAAGAATTTAACCGGTTAATCTCGGATTGTTGGAGCTCATGATCTATAGGTCCATTAGGTCCCTCGGCTAGCTCACATCGGATAAAACCTTAGGACAGTGTGGTGAATGAATTTGAAGTGTTCAAATTCGGTTTAGACAGTGTACGTTACATATATGTGATATATTTAACCTTTTGACGTTTGATTGCAAATTAAACGATCAAGGGGAGTTGAAAATAATATTTAAATAAGATTTAAATGTTATATAGATGAATATGAATTCATATTCGGAAAAATAGTTTTTCAGAAAACCAGGATCAGTGGTTAAATAATATTATTTTAATATTTGATATTAAAATAATTTTAATTTAAATTTATACTTTTTGGTGTTCTTTAATTTGTGAAATTAAAAAATCAAAAATTGAAATTAGAAAAAAAAAGAAAAAAAGAAAATAGAAATGAGTGAGTTTCCATTTTCATTCTTATTTTCCATCTCTCTTTGCCACCTCCCTTGAGCATGATCCATCACTATCTTGAGTGTCAAGTTATGATGAGGTTGTTGTGCATGAAATCTCCTTTAAATGGAGATCAAATTCGTGTACAAATGGATTGATGAAGAAGTCCAATTTGGCTCCTGAAGTGTTGATGTTCAAGTGTTGAACAAATAGTAACCTTCATCTATTTCCTCTCAAATTCACCACTATATAGTCTCCCACAATCCGTTCTAAGACTGGAGAATAGTCGAGAAGACTCTAATGGTGGTCCAGGAGGTGATCGTGACCAAAATCGCTGAAGAACAAGGGAGAATTTGATCAACAAAGGTAAGTTTCCTTGTTCCCTGTTTTTCTAAGTAAAAAGCATGATTTTTTCCATTAATTTAAGATAATTAGAGTGCAATTCGATCTATTCCACTGCGCATGCATATTTATTACTCCTTCAATTAGTATCAGAGCATGCTAATTGCACTCAATTTGCTTTGGTGGGGTTTA
>JAOANK020335549.1:4208-14471 GCA_026257165.2 Telfairia occidentalis
ATGGGCATTACGAGTTCGAGGTAATGTCATTCAGATTAACGAATGCTCCATCAATGTTCATGGAGTTGATGAATACTATGTTCAAGGAGTTCCTTGACACTTTCGTGATTGTGTTTATCGATGACATCCTGGTGTACTCAAGGATGGAAGGAGCATGGGGAGAATCTCAAGAAGGTTTTGTTGAGTTTGAGGACTAATCAATTATATGCCAAGTTCACGAAGTTTGAGTTCTGACTATAGAAGGTAACTTTCTCAAGTCATGTGGTATCCAAGGATGGCATATCGGTGGACCCAACAAAAGTAGAGGCAGTGACAAACTGGTTGCGCCCAATTGTTAGTGAGGTATGATGCTTCTTAGTCTTGGCTAGTTATTATCCTTGTTTCGTACAAAAATTTTTCAGCATAGCCTCACCACTAACCCAATTGACATGGAAGGGGAGTTGGTTTGTGTGAACTGATGAGTGTGAAGCAAGCTTCTAGAAGCACAAACAGAAGTTGGTTACCGAGCCAATGCTCACAGTGCCAGAGGAAACTGGAGATTTCGTGGTATACAACGACGCTTCTAAGAAAGGACTGGGGTGTGTGTTGATGTAGGGAGACAAGGTCATAGCTTATGCATCATGCCAACTGAAGGATTACGAGCACAATTACCAGATACATGACCTGGAACTAGCAGCGGTAGTGTTTGCCTTGAAAATTTGGAGGCAATACCTTTACAAAGAGAAGATACATATTTTCACGGATCACTAGAGTCTGAAATATTTCTTCACTCAGAAGAAGCTAAACATGCAGTAGCGGAGGTGGCTTGAGCTAGTAAAGTACTAGGATTGTGAGATTTTGTACCACTCGAGCAAGGTAAATATGGTGGCAGACGCTCTCAGCCAGAAGGCAGCACACACAACAACTTTGGTTACCATACAGACTCAGATTCACCGACACCTCGAGAGGATAGATGTAGTTGTGATGGTTGGTGAAGTTACTGGTCAACTATTGCAACTGTCGGTTACCTCGAGCTTGCATTAGAAGATCCTTGATGCGCAGTAGGAAGAACCTGACACGATTGAAAGATTCGAAGAGTGGAGGGTTGTCTAACAGAGGAGTTTTCATTGTCATAAGATTCTGGACTGTTGTTCCAAGGATGCTTGTGCGTACTGCAAAATGAAGCACTTACATAGTCGAGTTTGTCAGTAGATGCTTAGTATGTCAATAGGTGAAGGCACCGAGACAACGGTTACTACAACCTCTATCTCTACCCTAGTGGAAGTTGAAACATGTCTCCATGGATTTGATCATTGGTTTGCCTAGGAAAGCGAAAGGATATAATGTGATCTAGTGGTCATAGATAGACTTACCAAGTCTTCGCACTTCCTTCTAGGGAAGTCTACATACATTGTGGAGCGATGGGTGCAGTTATAAATGGAGGAGATTGTAAAGTTACACGGGGTGCCTGTGTCCATTGTCTCTAATAGGGATGCTAATTTTATATCCACCTTCTGGCAGAGTTTGTAGAAGGGTATAGAAACACAGTTGAATTTCAATTCCACCTTTCATCCACAGACAGATGGTCAGAATGTACGTTTGAATCAGACCCTAGAGGATATGCTACTAGCATGTGTCTTAGATTTTGCTAGGAGTTGGGACTCCCATCTTCATTTGATGGAGTTTGCTTACAATAACAGTTACCAGGCAACCATTGGCATGTCTCATTTGAGGTTTTTTTGGGAAGAAGTGTAGGTTGCCAGTTTTATGAGAATAGGTTGGACAGTGTAAGTTACTAGGACCTAAGTTAGTACAAGTTACAAATGAGCCCATAAGAGAGATCAGGGCAAGGATGTTGACAGCTTAGAGCAGGCAAAAGAGTTATGCAGATATGCGGCGACGAGACTTGGAATTCACTATAGGTGAACACATGTTTTTGCGAGTGGCTCCTATGAAAGGAGTCTTGAGATTTGGTTGGAAGGGGAAGCTAAGTCCCCGTTTCATTGGATCATTTGAGATAATGGAGCGGATCGGCCCTGTGGCCTACCGGTTAACACTACTACTTTGCCTTTCAGCAGTTCATAATGTTTTCCACATCTTCTTATTATGAAAGTACATAGCAGATTCGAGCATGTGATATATTACAAACCTCTACACGTTGATAAGGGCCTGAGTTATGAGTAAAAGCCCATCTAGATCATTGCCAGAGAAAAGAAGATACTTAAAAACTGGAAGATAGCTCTGCTGAAGGTCCTCTAACATAATCATTAGTTGGAGGAAGCAGCATGTGAGCTAGAGGAGAAGATGCAGACTATGTATTCAGAACTATTTCATAAATAACAACTTTCGAGGACGAACGTTTTTAAGGTGGGTAAGTTGTAATGTCCCGTTACTTAGTTCTATTTGAGTGTAATATTATGGAATGAATTAGGGACTAAATTGTTGATGAGTGTTAATTTGGGGGAAACTAATAAGTTGTGTTTTATTAAATTAAGGAAGATTTTATTTTCGGAAAAAAAAAAGGGAAAAATTAATAACTTGGAAATTTTGTAAATAGGGGGATTATTGTTAAGGTTTGGGAGTTGAGGTGCACCCTATAAATATGTTAATTAGAGACCTAGCCACCACTGGAGTATTTGGGAGGTCTCAAAGTACTCGGGATCGAGTCTTCACACTTCAAGAAGCGCATCTACGACAGAAATGGTGCAGATTTCATCCGGGAGTTCCCTTCTTCCTCTCCAAACTTGTTTATGCTCTGTTTTTGTGAATTTTTTTGGGCTGAAAAGCATGTTGTACATTAGCTAAATACATTAGGTTTTAGGGTGGTGGGATTTAAAGACTGGTTAAATGATCTGATTTATTGTTCGAATGCATTTATTTCTTTCTTGTCTATCAATTTCCAGGTTTTAATGCCTTCAATTAAATGACCATTAGTTGTTTGGTTGATGCATTTATTGCCTTTCTTGAGAGAGAGAGGGTATTAAATTAGACCAAGTATTCATACTATAGCCATGGGTTATTAGTTTATTGGATTTGAAGAGTTATACTTAACAATTCACTTATTCAATAACAAATTTACTGAATACCTTCAATAACCACTTTATTGATAATAGAACATGTTCACAATGTTTACATACCACGAGTTTTAGGACATAAAACCCAATAGACTCACTTGGACTAAAGAAAATGTTTTGGATATGCTTTTCTGGACACTTCCACTCATATTATTATACTTGCCACTCGTTTTCTTGAACATGCTTCACATGGGTAAAAAACGAATGTGGGAAGGAGGCATGGTGGATCTAGGACATGGTGATAAAAGAATGACTATTTGATGTCCTGTCTAGCTAGAGACGTTAAATCAAGCGCTTCTTGGGAGGCAACCCAAGTGTTTTTTTAAAAAAAAATTCTTCTATTGTTTAAGTTGTTGTTTTTAGGTTGTTGTTTGCCCAGATCTCATGAATATAGCATATATATCTATCTTTTGCAGGAGCCCTAACAAGATCGTACTCATACCTAGGTGGTAGTGATTCGGCATCTCGTTTTTCTGGCCTCAAAATTTATTTTGTTGAGCACTTTGAAATCCATAGCCCTTGTTGATGTAGTTGGCTTGCTCCAGCTGAGGCTGTTCCCAAGTAGGATAAGAATGATAAGCCGACATAGATTCAATCGACTGAGGCTTTCCCTGCATAGTCAGATTTTGAAGGCATTAGTCAATGAAGCTCTTTGTGCTCTAAGAGCACTTATCTCATCGATTGAATGTAGTCCCACACTCGAGCAGCTATGCTCTGAGTGGGCCTCTTCGATGGCCAAATGTAGTTGGTGGTTGCCATGTCCTTCAATAACGCTTGGGCCACCTGAGGTGTCTTTGAAAAGATGATCCTCCCTCAGCTGCATCCACAATAGACTTAGTTGTACTGGCTAACCCATTATAGAACTACTGTACCTGAACCCATTCGAGGTAGCTGTGTTGTAAGCATTTCGTAGCAGCTCCTTAAATCTTTCCCAAGCCTCGAAGAGTTGCTCATCCTCAGCTTGAACAAAATTGCTAATCTTGTTCCTCAATTTTTGGGTCTTGGCTCGTTGGAAAATTTTGTTCAGGAAGGCTTGGGTGAGCTCGTCCCATGTCGAGATGTTGTCAGCCGGTAGGGATTCAAACCAATCCTTCGCCTTGTCCTGGAAAGAGAAAGAAAATAAACGTAAGCAAATGGAATCCTTTGGTACCCCATTTAACTTTACTGTACTGTATATCTCGAGAAAAGAACGAATGTTTTGTGCGGATCCTCTGCAATTAAACCCCTAAAAGCACAATCCCAAGCCATCTGAATGAGTCCCAGCTTCAATTCAAAATGTACAACATTAATTGGTGTATGTATGATTCCTTGCTGAGCCTTCGGGATCGTGTGCTGAAAATCATCCCCGATAGCTCATGGGTCTCCTTCTTGCTTAGCCATCTGATCGAATGCTCCTCTCTGTTCTTTTAAATTTCTCCTGCAAGTTCGTTAAATTTCTTGATCAAGAGGAACAGGGTCAGTGCGTCGAGTCTGGGGCATACACCAAAAAAAATACAAAAATAAAGAAAAAAAATATCATACAAATACACCCTAAATTAAGACCTACTTAAACGCCTCGATAATAGAAAAAAAATGCATCGATTCCCCGGCAACAACGACAAAAACTTGATTACGCCCAACAATGCGTCACTGCAAATGGACGAGTCAATGTAGTAATAACGGCACAAGAGGTTGCGTATCGTCCTCAAGGAATCGTGTTCTTTAATTTTTCTAATTATCAGTTAATTATTTCTATTTTATCTAGGGGTCCAAACTTCATGCAACAACTTCTAGAATTAAAAAAAGCAATAAAACATTCATGGTATTGGTGAATAATTCGAGAGAAAAATAGGTTTTAGGGTGTTGGCTTGGTGAATGAAATATTTAGATAATTAATTAACACGTGGGATGCAATTTATTACACTTTTTCTAGGTCTAAGGTTAATTAATACGAGTTTTCCCCTATCGAGGTTGACCAACTCTAGCAATTAACTCCCTATTCGATCTCTTGCAACAAGAATTTAAAAGCAACATAAAGAGACCTATCCCACACCTCACGAAGTTTCCTATCACTCTCGTGCATAGAAAAACTCATGTCTATTTTCCTTGGTCTAATTTTACTACCCTCTCTCTCGAGCAAGATAATAAAAATAGTAAACAAACATCCCATGGGCAAGTGAATGTAGTAAATTTAAAGCTGGAAAATTGCAGAAAAAAGTAATAAATTTCATTCCCACAAGAAAAGCAGTAAAGTCTAAATATCCATTAAACCAACACCCTAAAACCTATAAGTTTACCTATTGGAATACATCAATAACATCCCAGACAATCAGTAAAAATATGGATAAATAGAGAGGGGAAAGAGAGAGGGCACTTCTGAATGAAATGCATGTCGTTTTCGCCATAGATGCGCTTCCGAAGGTGTGGAAACTCAATTTCAAGCACTCTCAAGCCTCCCAAAAGCTCCAGAATAAATGCCCACAGATTTCTCCCTTGAGTTCTGTTGAAAATCCAATAAAAAACCAAGCTCCGCTGCCCTAATCGTGAAAATATGACTTGATAATGATTTGTTGATAGCGTCCAGATGCTAGGGATAGCGTCTCGACATTGTTCCTAAGTCAAATAATCAAAATGCGCATTTTAGGCTTAGTAGTAAAAAATCAGCAGCATCGAGATGCTATGGATATTGTCGAGATGCTGCCCATGTGCGGTAGGGGGGCAGGCCCACGCATGCGCAGGTTGGGCAGAGGAAGCACGCGAATGCCCCCGCGCTGGGTGGCTAAGGCAAGCGCCTGGGAGCGTACAGATGCATTGCTCAGGAGTGGCTGATGCGTGCGTTGTGCGAAGGGCTAAGTGGCCTTGGGGAACTATTACATAGCGTCTCCACGCTTGTCACCTCTAGATCATGATTTTTTTTAGATTTGGACATTGAGACGCCAAATGATAGAGTTTTAACGCTGCCCCTTGGATATGCACTACTTTGGGCCCTATTCCTTCATTACTTGGTCATTTTAGCTCATCTTAGGCCCGTTTTTCAACCTGAACCAACCCAAATCTTTATTTACACCTCGAAATACTCGGTTCCTACGAAATCCAACAATAAATGCATCAAAGTACACATAAAATCCTACAAAACCTCTATAATTTAGGCACTAAAATAGCACTTTTTAGAGTGCTATCGACAACACTCTGATACATTAGGCTTCTAGAAAACAGAGGGTGGTGGGTTGCTCTACCACCAACGTTGAATATGAAGCTCTAGCTCACACTGGCACAAAACTAACTTGGACCAAATCTCTTCTATGTGAATTTTAGTTCTTTCTAAGAGCCATGCCGACAATCTAGTTCGACAACACCATTGCAATGTCTCTCGCAGCCATCCCTGTATTCCACTCCAAAATACTATTTCAAAAATTTTGTTGTGATTGATTTAACCAATCAACCCATTCTTAATTTGAAAAGTAATTGTTAAGGTAAGATTTATGAACTTTCAAGTGCAGCTCATAATTACTTTGATTCATCAAATGTTGGTGAATCAATTTGACTTCTCATTCTCCTCCAATTTCTTGCACTATTATTTGCTTATTTGTGTCTGGTTGCTGCTGATTTTGTTGATTTTGTGCGTGGTTTCTGTCATTTGTGTTTTCATGAAAATCTGGGTATAAGATGCCCTAGTTTGTTGTATTTATTGTTTTCTCTCTCTTAACTCAACAACATTGTATGCCACTGGAGTTTCACTCCACGTGGGAGTTTGTTAGGTTTTTATGTCCTAAAACTCATTGGCATGTAAACATATTCTGTTATCAATAAAGTAGTTATTGAAGTTATTTAGTAAAGTTGTTATTGAATTAAGTATAACTCTATAAATCCAATAAACTAAGAACCCGTGGCTATACTATGAGTACTTGAACTTTATATGGAGTCATACAAGTGGATCAGGTTTAAGTAAATAGCCAAAATGGTCTATAGTATACGGATTAGGTTGGGGACCTTCTCTTGGGGACACTATGGAACGCGGCCCACTTTGTATATGATATAAACGATGTGATCCTGAATCATTCATGTGGAGACATACGAGTGGGGGTGTTCTATGCAATGAGTTTGCATAAGACCAGACCGAAAAGTAGTCAGTGTTTCTTTATAACACCGTTTACTGAAAACACTGACTAATTTCAATTTGATGACCTAGGTAACTAGATCTTAATCCTGAGCTAACTATGAACTTCTATTTATTCGGGATTATCCTTTGATCTACATGGGTGAGAGAGGCCCAACAACGCCTTCTCAATATGCCTCCCATTTTAGGGGTAAGACTGAGTAGATAGCTGAGGAGATAGTCCTACAAGATGAAATTCATTCCTACCCAACTTGAGGGATAGTAGATAGGTTATTCCCTTAAGTGTTGATCCAAGTCTTGAACAAGGGGCCCCACCCTCTCATCGGTCCGAGAGGGAACTTGGTTTGGTGGTTGGACCACAAACCAATTGTTCATTAGACGGTCAGTGGTACTTAAGGAACAAGAGGTAACTCAGAGGTAAAACTATAATTTGACCGAGATGAGATTACGAAAAACCTGTGAAGGGTTGACTTACTAATGTGGTTATATCAAATGGACACAAATATATCTATAGTGAGGAAAGTGCAACTACGGGCTTTAGTAGAGTGACCCGTTAGTTAACGAATGTTGGTTAGCTAGGTCAAAGAGTTTGACAAGTTAATCTTGGATCATTGGAGCTCATGATCTATAGGTCCATTAGGTCCCTCGGCTAGCTCATATCGGATAAAACCTTAGAACAGTGTGGTGAATGAATTTGAAGTGTTCAAATTCTGTTTAAGGAGAGTAGGTTAAATATATACCATATATTTAACCTATCGACGTTTGATTACGAATTAAACAATCAACTGGAGTTGTAAATAACATTGAAATAAGATTTAAATGTTGGATATATGAATAGGGATTCATATTTAGAAAAATAGTTTTTTTGAAAACCGAAATCGGTGGCAAAATAATATTATTTTAATACTTGATATTAAAATAATTAGAAAATTAAATTAAAATAGTTTTGATTTCATTTATGAAATTAAAAAATAAAAAATCAGAGAATAAATAAATAAAAGAGAGAAAAAAGAAAATGGAAATGGATGAATATCCATTTTCATTCTCTTTGCTCACCACCTTATGCCACCTCCAAATTACTTGCTACCTCACCATGATTGAGTGTCAATCAAATGTGAGGTAGTTGTGCATGATTTCCTCTATATATGGAGGAAGATTTCGTGCACATTAGAGGTTTAGAGGAAGGTCAATTTTGCTCCCAAAGCCTTGGTGTTTGTGTTGAACAATAACCAAGTTTTCGACTATTTCCCTCCCAAATTCATCACTCAAAGGATCCCACCATCCCGTTCTCAGGCTGGAGAATAGCTGAGAAGTCTTTAGTGGTGGTCCGAAACGTGTTCGTGATCCAATCCGCTGAAGATTGAGGCAGAATTTGAGCTACTAAGGTATGTGCACTTGTTCTATATTTTTCTCCCTTCAAAGCATGATTTTATCCTCTTAATTAAGCTTATTAGACTGTAATTGATCCTATTCCGCTGTGCTAGCATGTTTGTACATCCTTCAACTGACATATCCTCAACTTGCTGAGATGTTGGTGAGTCTTCTAATTTAATACCGGAGAGCGCAATGCGAAAAATTGTTTCCTCAATTGGTGGTACTTTGATATTTCTTTTGCCACTTTTGCAACTATTGATATCTTTCTTCGATTGGGTGGTACTTCTGTGTTCAAGAATATGTGTCAACAGAAATTGGTGGTGTTGAGATAGGTTACCTGTTCTTTGGCACCTATCACACGTCCTAACGAAGGTGTAGCAATCTTTAAATAAAGAAGGCCAATAACAACCTGATTGCAAAACCTTTGCTACTGTGCGAGTAAGGCCAAAGTCACCACCATAGGAATATGAATGACACTAGTCTATGATCTTCACTCTCTTCTCCAGAGGTGTATAACTCCTAATAACATGGTTAGAGCAAACCTTGAAAAGAAGTGGATCATATCATTACCTCGTGCAGGAACTTCCATTTCTGTTTGGAGTTCATTTAAGGTGGTAGGACTACTCCTGCAAGAAAATTGTCAATATCTGCAAACCAAGGTTAATTATGCTCCACTTGATACAGCTTCTCACTAAGGAAGTTCGCAACGACGGGGGTGAAGTTGAGTGCTCCCACCCTCAATCCTAGACAAGTGCTCTTCTACAACATGTTCACATCCTTTCCTGTATTAAATAACAAAATGAAACTCCTACAACAAAAGGATTCATCTTACATCTTATCAATCTGGGTTTAGAATTCTTTTTACTGAATAAAAATTTGAGCGCAACATGATCAGTCTGAATAGTGACTAGATCCAAGCAATTAAGATCTAAACTTATCAAAGCCAAATACAACAACAATCATTTTTTTCTCAGCTCCAGTGTAGTTTTGTTGTACCTTATCTATTGTCCTACTCTAAACAATTATCTCTCTGTTGTTCGAAACAGCTCCTAAGGCATAATCACTACCATCGCATCATTTCAAAAGGCTCATTCCAATCAGGGGCAACAATAACATGAGTAGTAATCAATATATCCTTCAATGCATTAAAAGCATAGTAGCATGCATCATCAAAATTTAAAGTAGAATCCTTAGCTAGCAAGTTACAAAAGGGTTTAGAAATCATAGAATAATCTCTAATAAAACGCTTATTAAACCATAACATAAATCTTAACCGGGTCCACCTCCAAAACCTTCTTTGAGATCTTGTGCACAAGGACAATCTTTCCTTGACCATGAAATGATATTTTTCCCAATTCAGGACAAGTTTGATGTCTTGGCACCTTTGCAAAACTCGAGAAAAGTTAGCCAAACATATATCGAAAGATAAACCAAATACAAAAAAATCATTCATAATACCTCGATGATGTCCTCAATCATGTCGTGGTGTAGGGCCATCATAAATCACTAGAAAGTAGCATAGGCATTACATAACCCAAAAGGCATCATCCTCTTGAAGCCAAATGTCCCATAAAGGCATGTAAATCTCATCTTCTCCCGATCTTCAAGAGTAATGTATGTGATAGATGCATCAACATGCATACACAGCGGAAGTAGGATCACAACACTCAAATTAGCTTAATCATACTTTGGAAAATCATGCTCAAAAAAGGGAAAAACAGAGTTTTGAGTTACATACCT
>JAOANK020336405.1:0-14459 GCA_026257165.2 Telfairia occidentalis
CCTTTTCGGAATGAAAAATCAACTTAAAAAGAGGTCACTGCCCGCAGCTTCTCAACGCCATAAGAAAGTGTCTCGACGCTAGTTTTGATTGGTCAACGGATGTGCGGCGCGGGCATCGCTTAGGGAGTCAAAAAATGACAGAGTTGAGATGTTGAAAGACAGCGTCTCAAAGCTACCGCGGGTTGTGCAGCAGGATGGCGCGCACGCGCAGGGGCACGCATGTGGGCGCACAGCGTTGAGTGCAGCGTGCGACGAGGTCCTAAAGCTGTCACATGTGTAGCTGGCTAGAGGCGCGCACATGCGGGGTATTGAGTGCAGCGTTGCGCGGCGCGGCAACGCTGCTGGCGTGCGAGGCGATGGGTGCACACGCTCCTGTGCGTGATTTGCTACGCCGTTGAGACGTCATTGAGCAGCGTCTCAATGCTATTGATCCAAGCACAGATTTTCCAGAAATTTCTAGTGTCTCAACGCCTGGGCATGGCGTCTTGAAGCTGCCTCCTCAGGTCCTATGTATTTTTGGCCTGCTTTCTTCTTTCCTTAGCCAAATTACGTCTTCCTAAGCCCGTTTTCCGACCCAAACAACCCCAAATTCATCATTTCATGAAATTAAGCTCAGTACCTAGAAATTAACATAAAAACACGTGAAAACACCAAAATTATTGAACAAAACTAGCTAACACTAAGCCTAAGGATAGCATATTTTCTTGTGCTATCAAGAAGGTCCTCAACATAGCACTAAGTAGAGATGGTATAACCTCAATATATGAACATGCAACACACAAACCAAACTATGCAAGGTCCCACAACATATCACATAATCTGAAACATCTAGGGATCCAATATTCCAATAATGCCCCACATATCCATAACCACATATATACGATGCCATGTCATATAACTTCCATAAATACAATTCACCATGCATCATGCTCAACCAACTAGCCTAAAACCACATATGATAGGCATAATCAACACATGTATCAAAAAAGACAAACAATTATTGCCTAGCCCAATGGTTTATCCAAGAGCAAAGTCACTTACATCAATTTTCAAGAAAAACAAGTAAAATTCTACGAAAACTCGTAATGGATTCCTTATGCAACCTAGGTCCAAATTCCCCAAAATACCCTAATTATTTCCTAAATTTCAAATAATCAAAAATTAAAAAATAAAATTTGAATTTTCAAGGGATAAACGATATAGGGAAACACTGCCTTTTGTGGGTCAGCAACAACTCACGCTCCGCAGCCACGTGCTGCCACTATCCAACGAGTGTCTCCCATGCATCGCCTTAAATGGACAAATAGGGACCAGTTTTGGAATCTACTCACCCTCAAGAGTCCAACGCCACCAGAATTGTGCCGAACGGAGGCATCACTCGCCCACACTCGCACCAAGAAGCTCATCACGTGTAGTACACACACTACCGTAGTTGCTTCTTTCTGTCGCGCGTGCTTCCTCACCATAGCTCCGATTGCCATTCTGATTCAACCGATGCATAGATCTCGACTTCGTGCTTCTTCTTGACCTTTCATTTCTCCAAAACTGCTTCCTTAAAGGTCGAGAAAAAGACAAAAACATGATTTAAAGGGGGAAAACTTGAAAAAAGACAAAGTTCAAGGTCTCCTCTATCTTACCTATTTTTTTTTTTGTATATGAAGAGACGACAAAGAAGCTATCCCCAAAAAGAGAGCTTGAATAGACTAAGAGAAATAGGAAAAATTTAGGGAAGAAGGAGAAAAACACGCCACCGGCCACCTACCGTCGCCGCCACTACTACTACCATTGAGGAGGGAGATGAGTGTGAGAGGGATACAATTTTCAAGGAGGAGGAAGTGTTTTGGAATAGGAAAAGCGTTTGGTGGCTAGGGTCCCTAATGACATATTTATAGGTTTCACCTCAACCCTCCAACCCTAGCCCTAAGTCCTCTAATTTACAAAAATTCCATTATTTTAATTTTTCAAAAATTTTCACAAAAGAGATCCCCCATTAATTTACTTAAACACTAATTTATTAATTCCCCTCTTCAATACACATTATCCACAATATAGTCCCTTAATTTATTTAAACTAAAATATTATTAAAAATTAAAATGTAAAATGAGACGTCATACTAACCTTGTTGGAACACCGTCCATATCAATAGGAACTATTTAAGTCATACAAGTTCTTTCGTTGCTTTGCAAGCGAGGATATTAAACATGTTCAATGGCTCCATCATCTAGGGCGAAAATAATCTTGACATAGATTTCCATAAATCATTATCATGGTTAGTGCATCTTGTAAGAATCAAATCCTTAGCTACATAAACTAGATATAATTCCTCGTTTATGCATAGGTACTCGAGAAAGTTAAAGATTTAATGCTCAATGGTCACACCATTCCTTGACTGATATATATTAACCAACTTAATTTTGTGGTATGTCTCATGTATACATTAGACTATTTTTTACTCAACCGTAGATATTAATCTTATGTCCTCACAATTTGAGGTGTCTTAGGATCGTCTTCCTTAGACAAAGTAACTTCTTCTTGAAGGGTACGTTACCATTCTTTGAAGTTCTACATCAACTACTTGACAACAATCTTGTCAACATAAGATGTTTGAGACAAAGTTAACATCTTGTCCTTGCAATGCCCATGAGTAAGATGGTTGAGACAAAGTTAAGCATTCAATAATTATTCCAAATCATTCATTTGGAATTAGTTTGGTAATCAACTTTTTATGTTACATAGCAATCTTACATCATTCTCAATGAGTAACATGTCATCGACATAAAAATGATAAAAAACCACTAAGCATTTAATAATTTTCTTGTCTATACAAGTTTCATTAACGTTTACTCAAAGACATAGGTTTTGATACCTCTATTATCAAACCTAATATTCTAAGTAAGATGAAATTCATTTCATAAATGACTATTTACAATTTGCAAACCTTCTGCGCCTAATCTAAAATGCGAACCCCTCTAGTTTATTTGTGTAGATGCATTCTTTAAAAAGGAAAGTCGTAACATCTATTTGTCATATCGCATATGCAACAATTAATATAGTATAGAATGCTTATAGACTTTAGTATGGCAATAAAGGAGAAATTTTACTCCTAGCCGACTTTCTCCTATTGGGCTTGATCCTTTGCCATTAATCTTACTTTGAAGGTCTGTACCTTCAATGTACAGATCATTTTATTTTTATTTTTGTAGATTTTTTTGTTACCTATGGGTTTAAACCCATTAAGAAGATCTACAAATTCTAGATAGGGATAAAATATATGAGCTCTACCTCGAGATTCATGACTTTGATCTTTTAATCCTTGTCAACACCATTGACTATTATATTGAAGATAATAGACCTTCAATTTTATCATTTTATATGGCAACTTAGACTTCAACTAAGTCATTGTAGTGATTGAATTGTCTAACAACTCTCCCACTACGATGACGCCTATGACTAGGATTCATTTGACTCTCAAATGTAATTGAACTATTAAGAACTGTTGTTAACTATTTAATGGCTTCACTTGGAACCAACTGATCAACACTATCTTACCTTTTCAAGGTCTGTAGTCTTTTATATGATTCTTTTATAGAAAAGTGACTTTTGTCATACAAACATATTATTCTCTTTAGGAGTATATAAAAAACCATTTTGTGTCTTCACAGGGGTAGCCTACACCTACACATATATATTAACCCGTTCCAACCTTTTATGTGTTTGTCTTTAGCATGTATGCTTCACATTCTCATTCGTTCAAATATTGTAAACTAGCTTTACTACTCTCCAATAATCTTAAAGTTTCTTGAGATACTTTTGGAAGGAACCTTGTTCACTATGCAATCTCTGTTCCATATTGTAACTGAAGTTTGGTAATGGCGTGTAACTAATTATTAATTTGACCATGTCGAATAAGGTCATGTTTCTCCTCTTACAACATCCTATACAGAATTGTACTGGGTCTTAAGAGTTGGATATTATCCCACTTTCTGTCAATTAATCTTAGTAAGTTTCATTTATGTACTTTCCACCACGATCTGATCATAGTTTTTTGATAGAGCTACCTACATGATTTTCAACTTCGGTTTCATATTTCTTGAACTTTTCAAGTATTTTAGACTAATGTTGATTTAAAAGATACTTATATTTTAAATAATCATCTACAAAGGAGATGAATTATTATGTCTTTAACTTGCTTTTACATTGACCAAATCATCTGGGTCTTAATGTGTAAGATGAAAATCTTCTTTGGCCTTGCAGCCTTTTTCAACAATTGGCCTTGCAGCCTTTTTCAACAAAAAGTCTTTTGATTATCTTGCATGAAACACAAGATTCCCAAACATGTAAAGTGTTCAAGTCTAACTTATTTAGAGAGCTACTCTTTACTAGTCTGAGCCAAAGATTAGTATCAACTTTAGGAGAAAACTTTTTGTCTTTTTATTCTTGACTCTTATAGTCCTAAAATACATCAACATTGTGTAGTATTGTATATGATAACAATTTTAACTCCTACCATTTTATCTTCTAATCAATTGAACATGTTTCCAAACCGATTTGAAATACAAACTCTATTACTTTATAAATTCATACAATATGAACTTTGTAAAATAAAGTTATAGAAATCAAATTTCTTTTAAAAATAGTACTAAAAGTACCTTGTTCAATATCAAGTAAGAAGCATTATTTAATGACATCTCAATGTCTCCAACTACATCAACTGAGATAGAACTCCTAGTGCAAACTTGTGAAGATTATTCTAAATTATTATGCATTTTCCAAGAACAACATAATTGCGACGAACAAAAAATGTAGATAGTAGATTCTAAATCAATTATTGAAATGAGATTGTTATTATTCAAAAAAAATATAGTAAATCAAATTTACTATTATTTGTACAACATCCCTTAATTTAATTAATTCATATTATGACTTGTTTGAAATAATTAATAGACTAAGTTTTTATTTTATTTATGTGTGTTAGAGGGGGAAATTAATAATTGGTGATTAATTAAATTAAGGGGTGTTTTTATTTAGTGAAAATTGGGGAAAATTAAATAATGGCAATTTGTAAATTCAAGGACGTAAAGGTAGGGTTGAAGTCTTGAGGTGAACCCTATAAATATGTTATCAGGGACCCTCGCCACCAAATGCTTTTCGTATTCCAAAAAGAAAAAGGTCATCTCTAATCTTCCTCTCTTTTTCCCTTACTTTTCACACCAAACCCTTCACCTCTCCCAGAAATGTTTTTCCTCTCACACTCATCTTCCTCCTCAATAGTAGAATTGGGAGACGATAGAGGCTGATCGACGGTAGTAATAGCAGCAATGAGAGTTGGTTACCGGCAGGGTGTTTCCTTCCTTTTCCTCGACTTTTTTCCTACTTCCCTCGCTCTATTGAAGCTCTTCTTCTATGGATAGCATCTTCACCATCTCTCCACATCTCAAATAGAGTAGGTAAGACAGAAAGATCCCCAAACTTTGTGCTTTCCCGAGTTTTCCCGCTTTGAATCACATTTTTTCCTTTCCTCGATCATTAAGGAAGCTTTTTTTTTGGGCAAAACAAAGAGTCGAGAGGAAGCACAAAGTTGAGATCTATGCGTTGGTGGAATTGGAATCATGATTGGACAAGGGCTGAGGTGGCACGTGCAGTGGAAATCGACTGCAGCGGTGGGGCACATGGCACATGCGTCGGGCATCAGCCCACGTTTGGCGGCGTGTGGGGTGTCCATTGGGGATGATTCCAGCAGCGTTTTACTCCTAAAGATGAGTAGATTTTGAAACTGGTCCCTGTTCACCCATTCAAGGTGGCGCGCCAAAGGCACTCACGTGACGGCGGCTGCGTAGCAGTGACGCGTGTGATGCAGCTGGTCCAGAAACGATGGTGTATTTCCACGTCGGTTGTTCCTCGAAAATCATAGTTTTCCTTTTGAATTTTAGAATTTATTGGAAGTTAGAAAGTTAATTAGGGTATTTTGGGAATATTGACCTCGGTTGCTTAAGGAATCGATTACTGGCTTTCTTGGAGCTTACATGTTTTTTTTGAACTAGAAAGGTAAGTGATTTCGCTCTTGGACAAACCATTGGGCTAGGTCGGTAATTATTTGACTTGTGTGTTGTATATGTGTAATTGCCTATCTTTTTTTGGTTTGGGAATGTCAGTATGATGATAGGTTAGTGTATTAAGCATGTTATGTGGATGGTTGTTTGCGTGTGGATGTTATATGTTATGGACATCGTTTATATGTGGTTTATGGATGCAAGAGCGTTGTTGGAAGAATGTATGTTGGATGGGTTCAGTCTTCGAATTAAAAGATATATGTTTGAGACCTATGCATAGTTATGGATTGTCTGTTGCATGTTCATATGTTGGAGTTGTGCCATCTATACTTAGTGCTGTGTTGAGAACCTCCATGTGATGTATTCTTCACTTTGTGTTGTTGTGTCCTCTGAAGTTTGTTCGTGAGATTTTGTATCCTTGCTTAGTGTTGCAATGAGAACCTCCATGAGATGCATTCTCCGCTTTGTGCTACTATATGCTCTGAGGTGCCTCAAGAAGGTATACTTCTGTGAGAGTCAGGGAGTAGGTCCCACATGAGATGCATGACTGTTTTTGTCTGCATGTCCGACCCTAGGGGTCAGAGTTACTTACTGGGTATATCGTATATACTCTACCTATTCCTTTTTTTTAGGTCAGAGTAAGGACTACTCGGGTGGTTGACGAGGAGCGGTTAACATAGGGGTCATGGTTGTACATTTCGATCTTTCGCATGTGTCTACTTTAGGAGTTGCATTTTTTTTCAGTGTTTGAACTAAATGTCGTATGTTTGAATTGTGTTTAGTTTCTTCTTTTATTTATTTTAAATTTAGGATCTTAACCAGTTTTCATTGTATCTTTTTGGACTTAGTTATTTTTACTTTTATGGAAAGTTGAGTTCAAGTTTAGAAAATCTTTTAAATTTTTTATTTAAGAGCATGCATGCTAGTAGCGACCCTAGCTGGTCTAAGTTTAGAAGTCGGGTCATTACAATTTGTAATCTTTGCTTATATTGATACTTCAAAAAGTTTCTATCATTATGACTCCTTCGGCTACTCTAAAAACTCTTCTTTTTTTTTTTTTCTAGTTTCATTCATATAATTTATTTTCTTAGATTTTTGGAATCATAATCTGAAGATCATTTCGATAATGATCTAAATTTGGCTTTTGAATGACTTCAACATCAAGTATGTTGTCGTCATTTTTCTTTGTCTACTTAGTAGATACCTGACATGTTAACCAAAAGATACGTGCCAGTCATCTCGCTAGTTTAGATTCATTAATCAATGTACCTCGTGAACAATTCGATTGATATTGGCAATAAGTTTTGAGAACATTTGTAACGACCTGACTTTAGAACTTAGACCACCTAGGGTCGCAACTAGCAGGCATTCAAAAGTTATAAGATTTTTTCAAACTTGGAATCGAAATTTCATAAATGCAAAAATAACTAATATTCCAAAAACATAGATGAAAACATGATGGGATCCCAAATTTCAAAGCAATTGAAAAAGAACACTAAACATAGTTCAAAGTATGACATTGAGTTTCAAAACACTTAAAACTATGTAACTCCTAAGTAAACATGTAGAAGATCGAAACGTGCGACCATGGCCTCACTGCAACCTCTCCTCGTCATCCACCGAAGTAGTCTTTGCTCTCACAACAAAAAATTGAAAGAAAAAGCTTGAGTATAGCAAATATACCCAGTATGTAACTCTAATCCTTGGGCTCGGACATGCAAACACAAACACTCAACCATCTCATGTGGAACCTACTTCTTGTCTCTCATAGGAGTATATGTTAACTCTTAGAATAAGAGTTAAGTTGGGTGTATTTTAAGTGCATTGTGAGTCTTGAATGGCCTTTTGATACCATTTGAGGTTAATATATGTGGTTTATCACTTGCATTTACCTTTTGGCTAATGAGTTGCTGATTATTGTGTTCATGGCTAAGTGAATAAACTTCAAAGAACAAACATGACTGATCTGTGTTAAACTACAAATTTTGCTGTAACATCCCAATTGGCAGAAGAAATTCCTACTGCATTATTGAGTTGGAAGCAAAAAGAGTGACGTAGATCCTCATTAATTGAACTAGCATTTGGCACGTGATTCAGCGAAAGAACTAGTAAGAGAGCTCCATTTAGATTAATTTGCCATTTTAGCCCTTCCTTAATTGCCAAAGTGGATAAGATGGTGAGAGAAAAGAGATAAAAGATGGGAGAGCCCCCAATTACGGATGAGAGAAGTTGGTTTTCATTTTCTTTCCTCTATTTTTGGAGAAGAAGACAGTGGTTTTGGGAGCTGTCCAAGAAGAACTTACTGAAGAAGGAAAGAGAGAGAAGAAGATTTTCTTGGGGAAGGTAGTTTTGGAAAGAAGACCTCTTCATCCTCTCCCTCCCCAACTTTTGTCCTATTCTCTTCGCTTTCTTTTTTGTATCTAAAGTTAGACTTCATTTTCCATGTAATTCTTAACGTACTTGAACCTCCATTATTTTCTTTAAGCATGTTTGGATTAATTTTAACTAGCTGTCTTTCTTTATATTTGAGCATGAACTAAGCACCTTAAGGCTAGGGTTAGGGACTCGATTTTGTTGCACTGTTATAAGGTTGTACAACAGCTCTTTACTGTGTTTTTGAAGAGTGTTAATGATTTTTATTTTGATTAATCAAGTTGTATTGGCTGGCCATCTCTACAATTTACTTTTTAGTATGAACTTTGAAGAGGAAGTACTAATAGATCCCTTTAACACTCTCATTAGTTGAATATCTTATTAGATTTGTGAGTGAGCTAGAAATAGCCTCTCTCTAATGCACCAAAAAGAACACTAGAGTGTAAAGATTAACTAAGAGCAAGGAAATGAAATTAGTGATTTGACTTCGAAAGAAGCATAGGTGTTGTTCTATGGTACTAAGACAGTGTAGAAATGTTGTAGCATTCTATAGCAGTCAGCAAATGAATTCCCTAACTTGAGGCTGTTTTGATTCAATTTGCACAAAATACCTATCAAACCATCTTCTAAAATTTATCTCTCAATTTCTTTAGTCTATCCTTGATTCTTTAACAACTTGAATTTTAGTTACCATTATTCTCCTGAACAGTGGCTTTTAAGAAAACATTTTGTTCAACTGTCCCTGTGGATCGACCTTGTTTGTGACAACTTCAGGGTGTACACTTGCACTTTGTGTTTGTCAATAGTATACCATCTTGAGGCACCTCAAAGCACATAACAGCACAAAGCGGAGCATGCATCTCATGGACTTTCTCACTTCAGCACTAAGAAAAGATACAAAATCTCATGAAGAACATCAGAGCACACAACAACACAAAGTAAAGAATACTTCTCATGGAGGTCCTCAACACAGCACTAGCCAGAGATGGTATAGCTTCAACATATAAACTTTCAACACACAATCCATATCTATGCATAGGTCCCAAACACATATCATATAATCTGAAGCCTCAAGGCATCTAAAATACATTTCACATTCTAAAAAGGCATCCAAAATACATTATTCCAATGATGCCCCTAGCGTCCATAATCCACACATGATTGAAGTCCATAAAATATAACATTTACATAAGCAATCAACCAAACAACATGTTCATTATGCTAGTCTATCTTCATGCTTACATTCTGAAGAAAACACATAAGATAGGCATATTAAGCATACACATCAAACAAGTCAAGCAATTATCGACCTAACCCAATGGTTTATCTAGTAGCGAAGTCACTTATATCAATTCTCAAGAAAACCAGCAACTGAAACCCAACTGGTCAAGTACTTGATTCGTTAAATAACATAAGTCCAAATTCAAAAAAATACCCTAATTAAGTTTCTAAATTTCAATAAATTCTAAAATTTAAAAAAAAAACTACGGTTTTCGAGGAACAAATGACACAAGAAGAGCACTTCCCTTCTAGACCAGTCGCAGCTCACGCGTCGCCGCTGCTGCTCAGCGAGTGCCTCCCACGTGCCGCCCCAAATAGACAACAAAGACCAGTTTTGAGATCTACTCACTGTTAGGAGTTCAACGCTGCTGGAATTATGCTGGTCGGACAGCCACACCCGCCACTCGTAGGCACAAGCTCGACGCCTGAGGTAAAAACCCCATCGTCTCAGCCGCTTTCCACTGCTCGTGCCTCCTCACCCCAACTCCGATCATGATTTTGCCTCCACAAACAGGTAGATCTTGACCCTGTGCTTCTTCCGACCTTTCATTTCGCCAAAAAATGATTCCTTAAAGGACGAGAAAAGGAGAAAAACGTGATTAAATAGGGAAAAACCTAGGGAAACAAGAAGTTTGAGAGCTTCGATGCCTTACCTTTTCCGTTGTGATATGAAAAGGTGATAGGGAAGTCGTCCTCAAAATTTGAACCCAAACAGAGCGAGGGAGGTTAGGGAAAACCGAAAATAAGGAAGAAAACCAACATGTCGGCCACTCGCTGCCGTCGCTTGCTGCTGCCGTCTAGAAGAGAGGTGAAGGTGATGGAGGAAGATGCTTGTGAAAGGAAGAAAATTTTCAAGAAGGAGAGGTGATTTTGGCATGAAAAAGAAAGGAAAAAGATGGTAAAAATTGGAGATGACCTTTTTCTTTTTGGAATAGGAAAAGGATTTCGTGGCTAGGTCCTTAAGGATATACTTATAGGGTTCACCTCAACCCTTTAACCCTAACCCTAAGTCCCTAGACTTACAAAATTGCCATTATTTAATTTTTCCCAATTTTCACTTAATAAAATTACCCTTAATTTAATTAACCATCAATTATTAATTCTCCCCTCCAACACACATAAATAATAAAAACTTAGTCCCTTAATTACATAATTTAACAACTCATAATATGTAAATTAATGGACTTTACAAATTACCCACCTTAAGGACTTTCGTCCTCGAAAGTTGCTACTTCTAAGTCTGATCGGCCACTTGGTCTACATTTCCTCCTCCTACATTCTTTGGTCAATCACGAGCTATATGGTCCTCTTTGTTGTACTTCAAGCAAAGCCTGTGGCTGGCTACGCAACGTCGTCCGTGTTCAAGTCCTACAGAGTCGTCAGTCTTGGTTACTCCCTGCTGCTCTTAGTCTTGATTCTGATTACGTCTGGCATTATTATCCTAGATGTGCTAAGGATGAGTTGTCGTCGCCGTTACGAATTTTTTGTTTTGTCCCAAACAAGATCCAGACGCCGCTAGTATCTGGGAACTACTGGCCCTAGTATCATCCGCGTTTTCGCATCAGTTGGCTTTACGTCCATCAGGGAGGCTACTTTCAAGGTCGTCGCATAGTCCAATGAGTAAAACGCTACTAATATCGCCCGAACTTTGTCTTTACGCCACATGATGAAATGCTCAGTCATCTTGGCATCAGTGTCCACTATTTCTTGAGCGAATCATGACAACCTGGTGAACTCTCGCTCGTATTACTTCACCGTTTGACTCTCCTACCTCAAGTTTAAAAAATTTTCCTGCCTTTCAAAACGTGCCGCAGCAGGGCAGTGCTGAACTAAGAATGCTTCTCTAAATCATGCCCATGTGATCGGTCCCGTTGCAATGTCAATTGAACCCTCGGTCGATTCCCACCATAGCAATGCATCGTCTTGCAGCATGAAGACTGCGCAATGAACCTTCTACTTTTCAGGGCAGTACATGTATAGAAAGATAGCCTCAATGGAAGCAAGCTAAGACTCAACCTTCAAAGGGTTCACATCCACTTCGTTTAAAACTTGGGGGTCCTACTTCTTGAAATCCTTTATGTATCTTCCCTGAAGAGAAACACTTCCGCGACCTTGGATGATCTGCAGCATTTGGTTATTCAACACAACCTATATCATTGTCTGCACAACATCGGTCGTCAAGGGTGCCGCTACAAGTGGAGCCTGCTGCCCTACCAGTTGTTCGTTGGCCTATGCCTCGAGCTTCGCTTCTCGATATTCCTCGAAATGCTCCTTTTAGACCATAGGCGATGAGACCGCCCTTCCACGTCCTCTACCTCTGCCCGTGCCTCGCTGACAAGTTCCTCTATCGCGGGGAGGCATGATCTAAAAGCTAAGCCTAATAAGCCCATCTATCGCATAACTCATCAAACAAATCACAACACAAGCACAAAGCACGTCAAACACGTTTCCTTAAAGCACAAGTAACCTTATTCTAAAATAGAGGCATACTTGAAGGTGACGAGGTGGTTGCTACATGGCCATGGTGACGCCCTAATGCTTATGATGTAAGCGATCTACAGAACCGTATTTGCTCTGATACCATCTGTAATGATCGGACTTGAGGACTTAGACCACCTAGGGTTGCTATTAGAATGCATGCAAAAGTTATAAGATTTTCTCAGACTTGAAGCGAAATTTCATAAATGTAGAAATAACTAATGTTCCAAAAACAAAGTTGAAAACATGACGGGATTGCAAATTTCAAAGAAATTGAAAACAAAAACTAAACATAGTTTAAAGTATGACATTGAGTTTCAAAACACTTAAAACTATGTAACTTCGAAGTAGACATGCAGAAGATCGAAATGCGAGTTCATGACCCCTATGCAACCGCTCCTCGTCATCCACTTAAGTAGTCTTTGCTCTTGCCACAAAAAATTGAAAGGAAAAGATTGAGTATGTCAAATATACCTAGTAATTAACTTCGACCCCTAGGGTCGGACATGCAAGCATAATCAGTCATGCAACTCATGTGGGACTTACACCCTGTCTCTCACAAAATTATACCATCTCGAGGCACCTCAGAGCACACAAGAGCACAATGCGGAGAATGCATCTCATGAATGTCCTCACTTTATCACTAAGCAAAGATACAAAATCTTAAGGAGGACCCCAGAGCACACAGCAGTACAAAGCAGAGAATACATCTTATGAAGGTCCTCAACACAGCACTAAGCAGAGACGGTATAGCTCCAACATATGAACATGCAACACACAATCTAAAACCATGCATAGATCGCAAACACATATCATATAATCAGGCCTCAAAGCATGTAACATACATTTCATAGTTAAATTAAAATAAGAGAATTAGACATAAGACAAAAACATAATTTACACCAAGTGATATAATTTTGCCAATTTGATATATCAAAAATTAAATTAAATTAAGAGAATTAGACATAGTGTTGAACTATATAATGAATATTTGTTAACACATGCAATCATTATCCAAATAGTTTTAGCATTTGAATCAAACAATTTGATAAATAAACTGAGTAAATTATTTTAAATGCTATGGTACTTCAATGTGTTAGAACAAGTGCCATCGTAGGGTAGGTCAAGTGTTCATTCACTGAATTGAGACATTCTCAACCAAGTATTACACTAGAATAACTCTTATTCCTATAATATTTAATTACCATTATGTTGGTCAAGGATGATCATTAACGACCTCAATCAATCCTTTGTGAGTGTTACCTATCATTTTAGATCCTATACTTTCATCCCAACAAGTGCTGCCATGGGGTAGGTCAAGTATTGGAACAAAACTACTATATTATTCGTTTTAGAAGATTCACCCTAATATTGATCCATGTAAACACCTTCTGTATGGGGACGGTTCAAAAGTCACCTTGAGGCCCCATATGGACAAAATTGGAGTTTACTACTTAAACAAAATTAGGCTAATCTCAATTATGTAAGTACTTAATCTACCATTTCAAAACTCCTTATGTTGGTTAGATTGATTTTAATGTGAATTACTAAGTTTCAAACTATACTTTTAAACCTAATCACATTATGAGCTTCCATGATGAAGCCAAATAGAATTTGACAAATTCAACTCCTATTTAATTCCAAGGTAGATGTATTCCTTTACGGTCAGCTTAAATGTACCACCCCATTTAATTGTTTTAATTTTAGTATATGTTGTGATGAAGATATTTTTATAATTTGGATTTTTGAATTATTGGTTGTTGGAGAATTAAAGTTTGATGAATGATTTATCTTTTTAATTTTCTAAGTTAGTAGAAGGTGAAAACATAAAAGTGGTGGAATTGGTTTATTAATTGGGTTAATTGGAAGAGGAATTTAGTAATTTGTTTTTGGGTTTATGAAAAAGAGAATTTATTATGTACAATGGCATTTTTGTAAATAGTCTATGATGGAATAGGGTTAGGGTGAGGGGGAGAGCCTATTCAAGGTTACAGATGAAGCCCTAGCCACCCTTTCTTTTATTTTGTCAAAAGAAAAAAAGGGGAAAATTTCTCTCCACCTCTCTCATGCCTCCCTCCAATTCTCTCGATCTCTCCCTCTCAATCTCTCGGCTTCTCCCTCTAAAATCTCTTAATCCCTCCCTCTCTCGAGATCTCTCTCTCTTGGCCACATTGTTTTCCAGCAGCAGCAACAACAAAAGAAGTCGGTCCAAAACTTGTTTGTGTTGGGTTTTAGGTCCTAAAACTCATGGTTTGTAAAATTAAACATATTCTATTA
>JAOANK020336509.1:0-14459 GCA_026257165.2 Telfairia occidentalis
TTTGGTGAAAGAAATTTTGGTGAAGAGTTTCCAATCTCTAAATTCCATCTTATTTCCTATTCTCCTTTTAGTATAAACAGTATAATTTCTCAATGTTTGTGTTCTCATGGTGCCTCATTTTAACCCCAATTTCACAACAAAGTTCATTTTTTTTATATTATTTTATTCGAGCCTTTTAGAGAATGACACGTGGCAACCTTTATTTTTTAATATATATATATATATCTCTGTGTGTATGTGTGAGTAAACAATTATCTTCGATTTTATTTAAAAAAAAAAATTGAAAACTATGCTACCTTTCAACGCATGCACACGTGTGTTCACGGTACGTGCCTGCTTGCTAAGAAATTTTTAGCGTGCACGTGTATTGTCTCTCCTTCTCCTGTGCGTGTGTTTGTTCTTTTTTACCGTTGAAGTTGATTTTAAATCATTTTAAAATTATTATTTTTACCATTTTCAAATTAAATCTCCACCCTTAATTTTTATTTAGTCAAATCAAATTGTCTAAATTAAATTTTGTTTTAAAATTGTTGCTTTCTTTTTAGAACCAATTTTTTTCTCCAAAATTAAACTAACATTTTACAATTCTCATTTTTTTCTCAAAAACCAAAAAGTCTACATTGTTGCTCTCTCCAAACTCTCAATTTTTTTCTTTCAACTTATGCTTGTGAGAGATTTATTGTTGTGAGAAATGAGAATTCTTATGAGCTCAAAATTTGTAAATCTACTCTATTTGAGAGTTTATTGGGTACTCTTAAATTTCTAAATTTTTTGTAAGAGTTTCTCTTTAACACGTTAAAAAGAGTGTTGTAACGTTTGATCGTCAACCGTCGAAAGGATCGTGCTTTTCGGTTGGACTCTTAGCCGTGGAAAGAGTCAAGACATTTTAATCAAATTTTCAAGAGGTGCTTGGGGATTGGAGCAGGTCGAGTTTGACCAAACAATTATAAATTCATGGTGTCCCTCTAACTCCCTCCTATTTATTTTTGCAATTAATATAGAAACGTATTGCATGCTTTAAATTATTCATATTTATTTGTTGAGATTGATAGCATCTATTTTTCTATATTTTTGTTTTTTGTATGAATCTTGTTTTTTTGAAGTAATTAGAATTCTTATTAATTGGTTTGAAAAAGTGTATTAAATTGTTAAATTTGGCCCACTTAGAAAAAAATTTATATAATTTCTAATTAACCATATTCAACCCTCAGGATTGCCATATCGATACAACAATAGGATAAAAAACATATAAGCTGCCACTCCATATTCATAATAAAAGGAACTATTCAACCCGCTTCAACATGCAACATCCTCATATATAAGTAAAAGTTATCACAAGTTAATGCTTTTGTAAACATATCAGTGCCTTTAGATCAATAGAGACCTTTTTAACTCCAACCAAAACATCACAAATTACATCTCTAATGTAATGATGTCCAACATCGATGTGTTTAATTCTTTCATGATGAGCATGAATTTTAGGCAAGTAATGGCTATCACAATTAACAGAAACTGGTACTTTTCTTCTACATAAATCAGAAACAATTACCTTAAGCTATAAGGATTCTTTAATGGCTTCGATCAAAGCAATGTACTCAGATTCAGTAGTACATAAAGCAACTATGGATTGCAAAGTGGATTTCTAATTAATTGTGCAATTAAACAATTTAAAAACATAACCAATTAATGATCTACGCTTATCTAAATCAGCATCAACGAAACCCTTAATTTCTATGCCTTTTTCATATGAATTCTCTTTTTTTGCTCCACCATACATAAGACATAAATCAATATGAGATGCAATGTATCTAACAATCCATTTAACAAAATTTCAATGTTGTAATCCAAGATTAGCAAAGAATCTACTTACAACACTCAATGGATGTGCTAAATCAGGCATACATAAGACTACCAACAGTATTAGAATAAGGAATATGATGCATTGCCTCAAATTCATTTGGAGCATGCGTGGACAATTTACATTGTTTGCCAAGTGAAGTACTTACCCTTCTCCATTCATGCATCCCTAATCTCTTGGCTAGCCTTAGTAAATAATCAGATTGGGAGAAAAATAATTTTCTTTCTTTTCGATTTCTTCTAATATCAATCCCTAGTATTCTTCTAGCTTGCCCTAAGTCTTCATTTCAAACTCATTACTCAAGATTTTTAATTCTCTTAATTTCAGGCATGGATTTGCAAACAATCAACATATCATCAACATATAGAAGTAAAACAAAATATAAATATGAAATTTGTTTAAAATAGACACCACTATCATATTTACGCCTTTGAAACTCAATGGACAGCATGTATAAATCAAATCTTTTATACCATTGCCTAGGAGATTGCTTTAAACCATACAAAGATCTTTTTAGAAGGCAAACCTTCTTTTATTGTTTGGGAGCCTCAAAACCGAAAGGTTGGTCCATGTAAATGGTCTCCTCAAGCTCACTGTGCAAGAAATATGTTTTAACATCCATTTGCTCCAATTCTAAATCGTAATGAGCAACAAAGGTAAGAAGAATACGTATAGATGTTTCTCTCAATGAGATAGAATACTTCATCATAGTCAATGCCCTCCCTTTGGGTGAACCCCTTAGCAACTAACCTAGCCTTATATCTAGGTTTACTAATATCATGGGGGTTCTTCTTAATCTTACAAATCCACTTCAACCTATTGTTTTAGACCCTATGGATTTGTCTACAAGAACTCAAGTTTAATTCTTCACCATGGAATCATACTCATCTTTCATTGAGGCCCCACCACCATTTCTCATTGTTCTTATCAGAAATGGCTTTTTTGAAAGATTGTAGTTCAAGGTTGACAACCTCCTTGGCTACTAACATGGCATAGGATATGAGGTTGGCATACCTAAACCCTAGTGGTCCTCTGAACCTTATCCCTTGATAGTTGGTAATCAGCAAAGCTTTGGTCATCATGTACCTTCTCCTCAACATCTACTTCCTGTGTAGCTATCTGTTCTAAAATAGGTAGTGTAGTATCATGCTCTATAGGTGGCTAATCTACATGATCAGTCTGGGAAGTAGATGGAAGTGGGTCTAAGATAGTTTCATTGGGTTGTAGATGTACTAAGGAGAGTCGACTCAGTTTTATCCTCTATGTACCCTATTTCCTCTTGGCCTTACCGAAGACACAATGCTCGCTCACGTCTAGGTCTACAGTATCTACATTAAGGATTAAGCTTTGCTTAACTAGCTCACCCTTTCCTTGCTCACTCATGCATGTGACCTAGATGTCTATGCCAAAGACATATTTTGGTATTGTCACACTTCTTAACTAAGGTACTTGACCCTACTATGATTGAACCCTCTAAGGAATAATGTATCTATTTAAACACCCCTCTAAGTGTTACTAGATACCCTTCATGACTTTTAATACACCACCTTCTAGCTTAATGGTGTATCCTAGCTTGTCAAGCATATTAAGAGAAATAAAGTTTCATTTGACTCTAGGTATATACCTAACTTTAGTCAACAACCTAACCCCTCCAATCATGAAGCTTCAGCTTAATAGTTTCTTGACCTTCTACATCACAAAACTAACGATTGCCTAACATGACTTTACCTCCCCGATGTGGTCTGAAAGTCCTCCAACCAATCTCTATTGGGTGTCATATGGAAAGAACATCCTAAGTCTAAAATTCAAGTTTTGTCCTACTAGGCACGCTAACAACTAAGACTTAGTCATACTCTTCATTAGAGGTTTAGCGCACTAGACTGCTCTTTTTTTTAACCTTCACATTTGTTCTTAAGGTCAGGACAAAACCTCCTAATATGACTATCTTTCTGACAATGGTAACACTTTCTATTTTTTGCTCCATTAGATTTTGGCCTACTTTTACCCTTCCTATTGTTCTTTTCATTTCTACTCTTAGATCTACCTTTAGAAATAAGAATTCTCCATTTTTCTTATTCTCTTTCAGTTCTAACTCTTTCATTTTAATTGCATTAACAACAACAACAGCAGTTAAATCATCTTTACCATACTTCATAACAGATTTCACATCATTATAAGCATCAGATAGAGAATTACATAATATAATAACTTGATTTTCATAAGAAAAAGTTTCATTAATATTCTCTTGCTCAAATGAAGTCATCAAGATTATCTTTCATACTTTTATTCGAATTCATCTTAAAACTAAAGAACCTAGATTTAAGATACAATTTATTCAAAATAGAAGCAACTTGATAGGTAGTTTGCAACTTATCCCACAACTTACTGGGTCTATCCTAACATCTCATTTGTCGTAATACACTATCAGATAGGTGAAAAATGAGAAGGATGTGAGCCACCTTCTTCATAGCCAAGAGTTCATCCAGGGTTATGTTCTCATGGATGTCTTTTGATTCCATGAAAGCATAATCAACTTTCTGCTGCCTTAGAAGTGCCATAATTTTCCTTTTTTTAAAGACCAAAGTCTCTCTTACCATCAAAATATTCCACCTCAAACTGAGTACCCATTTTGTACACAGAAAACAGTATGAACAATACTCAACTGGGACAAAAAATAACAAACAAAAAATGCAGAATTAAGACGAAAAAGATAGTAAATTAGCAATTTATTCACAAGGAAATGGAAAAACGAAACACTTCGAAGGTGGCTCTTATACCAATTGTTATAGTAATTGCTCCCAAACATTCACGACATTTGTTTTAATCAATTACAACAATCAATAATGGTTCAAATAAATTCCATAACTCAATCTTTAATTCAGAATAATTTTCCAACAATTAGGAAGTGTTAGAATAATTTTCTAGCAACCAACAAGAGTCCACAACTTAATAATATTGTACAAAGAGTAAGAGAAATAGAGAATCGACTCACGGATTTATAGTGGTTTGGTCTGAAGACCACCTCCACTTGTAAGAAGGATGCATCTCCTTACTTAGTCAATATTATTGAGAGATCTCTAAGGACTTAGAACACAATAAGCATATGTATAGAGAGAGAAGGATTACAATGGATAAAGTTCTTGGAAATCTAATAATCAAGAACAACAAACTTCCTCTAGAACATACATGTATACAATACGAAAATGGGAGATGGAGCATGCAAAGGGAAAGAAAACGCTCAAGAACACAAAGCTTAGAACAATACAACCTTTGGAGTTCAAAAAGGCCCTCACGCCGCATGCTTTACGGTGCGAATGGAGATCGCCAATGGGATCTTACGAATAGCCAAGAACACCATGAACAGTACATGGTGGTGGTGACGTCTTCTCCCTAGAATTTGAGCAGCAATGACGATGGTTAGCGGCGGCAAGCGGTGGTGGATCCTTCCCCTTCTCCCTCTCTATCGATTTTTCTCTCTAACCCGAAGAGGCCAATCTCACAACTGAAGACTTAAGGTTTCACAAATGGGTAATAAAGCTTGGGCCACAATTTTGTTTCACAAGGGCCCAAAAACGTGGACCACGGGCAACTAAAAACCAAGCGAAAATATTTAGACAATGATCAATGAATCAATAGCCCAATAAGAGTAAACAAATAAAATAACATAATATTGAGCATAATAAATTGGATCCTAAATTACTGATTAAATCAACATAATCACAACATAAGATTTAACATTTAAACTTCTCCACTTGTAAGATTCTTGATGATCCCCATTTTTATAACACTGAGAGTCGATTAAAGACAGGTATCTATTATCATCAAAATATTTCATGTATAATTTTAAAACCCATAAAACAAATTACACTACCATTATCTCATTTATTAACATTTGTAAATGAATATTCATAAATGTTTGATGTTGATGCCCAAATTTGGCTCAACAATGAATTTATTTAGATAGGACCAATGAGTGTGCACCTGCAAAACAAAAAGACTGCACACTAGTGTGATGCTAAGCCACAAACAGTCTGACGTTCAAGTTAGCACAAGTCTTAAGACAAGACTTAGAACAAAGAGTAGATTTAGTTTGAATTGACTCCTTCCAACATGCCCTTCACTTCTCATTTATAGTTCTGTAGAGCTTGTAATGGTTACCCGTGCATAACCACTGACTTGATGATCAATTAGTTATAGTTGTTATGGTGCATTACAGATCTAGCCATTGGGTGTTACAGCCATTCCCGTTACTTGGGCAGCTCAGTTGACCTCTTCTTCGTGAAGGGTGGTCGGCTCGGCCGCTTCCTTCTTTGGGAGGTTAGTTTGACGAACCTCCTCTACTTGATGGGCTGCATGAGTTTCCTTTCTATGGCTGAGCTCAAACTAGGCCTAGCCTTTCCAAAGCTAATCGAGCCAGCCTACTTGGCCGAGCTTCTTGGTTTTATGAGATTGATTCTAGGCTCTGCCTCTGTTAAGCTATCCAACTCTTATCTCATATCTCATTTTTCTACCCACAACAATCGCGAACTAAAATTGAATTTTTGAAAGTACAAGGATCAAAATAAACCAAGTGAGAAAAGTTTGAGAAGACTGAGAAAGATTTAATTAAATTTATTTGTAAATATTTTAATAATTTAATTCATTTCTATACAGAAATAACAATTTTATGTGATTTCTAGAACATATACATAAGAGATGTGTCTTGAAAATATAGATATTGCTATGAATACGATATATTATCTGCTTGCTTAATATGGCAAATGCTCTATAACACTTTTTGTAGACCTAACTTTTGCTCTTTCGTTCACCAAGACAGCCCATGATTAAGTTACCAATCATAGCTCATGTGAATGCTCAATATAGTTTGGATTAGATAATTTTGATCAAGCCACTGGCTCATAAAACCACTGGACTTACGGTGTATGTGGTATCACTATTAAGATGCTTATTCGTGAAAATAAAAATTAAAAAATTAATAGTGTTTGATTAAAATTTTTAAAAGTGTTTTTAACTAATTAAAAATGTGTGTCTTAAAATTTTTAACAGTAAAAAATAGTTTAAAAAATTTTAGAAATAGATAAAAAGTACTAAAAGTGCTGTTAGACAAAAACATTAATTAGTTTTCGAAGTGTTCCGCTTAAAACCATCTATCTTAAAAATCCTTTCCAACCCATTCTCAATATAAGTGGCATGCTAGTACTTCTCATCACTCAACTCAGTTCATTTCATGACATTTCTTGCCTACCACAAGTATTCACCACAACTCTAGCTAAGTGCTTTATGCCATTGCCGCACAATTGACGCATAGCCTATGATTCTAGCTTCAAAGAGTCCTACAACATCTCAAATTTTTCCTTAATAGTTTCATCTTTTTAATGATTTTTTATCAAATATTATTTTTCACATTTGATAAAGAATTCTATCTCCACCAAAGTTCTAAAAGCAATAAAACGCTATCACAAACCAAGTTTAACTTTGGAGTACTAATGAGGTGCTTTTAAATAGTGTCGTGAGTTTAAAAATGACTTTTGAAAATAGAAAAAGATGCTTTTTAAGTAAAAGACATTTGAAAGAAACACTACTTAAGAGGTGTTTGTTGGGTAGGAATCCTCGATTTTCATGGATGGGCATCTACAGGGGCGGATCCAAGAATTATATTCAGGGGCATCTAATGTTCATAAATTCAATAGAATTTACAATATTTTATAAATTCAATAGAATTTACAATATTTTCAATTTTTGAATATCGAGTGCAATCGATTTCAAATTATCTGGAGCATTTTTTCAAGTCTTTTTTTTTAGTCAACAACATATGAGGGTGGAGGGATTCGAACCCATGACCTTTTGGTCAAGGAGATATGTCTTTACCCAGTTGAACATTTTTCAAAGTCACAACTTCAATATCCTTATTATAATTACATACCCATCGTAAAAGTTCATGAAAATTACCTTGATTTTTGTAATCTTTTTTCATATTTAATCTCTTTATGACTAGTTTCTAAAAATTTTACTTTCTAAAAGTTTATTTCTAATAATACAATCAATCGATTGTAAAATAAAATTGAATGACTATTTATTTAAAGAGTGTTTTTTCAAAGTAATCTCAAACACACTTTTAATTATAACCGTGAATAAGCTGCCCACATGATTAATAAGTTAGTTTTATTCATTCACTATATATAAAAAAAAACATACACAATGAAAATCAAATATAAGAAACTTGGCGAACCACATTTTATTGATATTTTGTTAGTTTTTTTTATTTATTTAATATACATAACCCCAAAACAGCGTCATTCTGCAATGATACATTGTGTGATGACTAAGAAGAGGAGGATCACGTGGGTAAAAATACTCAATCTCTAGTTTTGGGGCTGGAGTGATATCTTGTGCGATGAGTAAGAAGACGACCCAATGGGTAAAAATATTCATTCCATTGTTTCACCGTTGTGGTGATACATTGTGCAAGGAGTAAGAAGAGGAGGATTTGGTGGGTAAAAATACCCAATCCATTGTTTGGGCATTGCGATGTTTCTTCGTGCGATCAGTAAGAAGAGGAAGATTGAGTGGGTAAAATTTTCATTTCATTATTTCGCCACTGCAGTGGTACATTGTGCGAGGAGTAAGCAAAAAAGGATCAACCAGGTAAAAATACTCAAGGTGTTCCTCCAAAGTAAAATATTGAACTTAGGGTTGAAGGTATATATTACCACGTTCATATCATAGAGGTTGGTATGCAATAGATTTGCAGGTTCACCGTGTGGTAAACTGTAGGGGTCTAATGCGCCGACCCGACCCCTATCATTCGAAACCTTTGCTGGGTTTCAGTTAAAGTCTCCGTTTACAAAGCCAGGGGAGTCCATCTTGGGTTTGTGGAGATGAAGAGATGAATAATGAACTTAGATAGTAATGAGTAGAACAACAGGAAGCATAAGTCTCTATTTATTAAAAAAATAGAATTAGACGCATTTGGGAGCAATAAATTTTATGGTTAATATGCTTTAGTGGGAAGTGGAGAGATCAATAAATTATAGTGTTATTGGGAGTTAAAATTTTAAGGAACGATGATTCAATTTTTTTTGTAATTATGAAAAATTACATCTTTATTTTCTTAAATTCCAATATAACAGTCTTTGAAAAGTTATATTTTGCTCAAGAATTTGGAGATGTCGTTTCAAAAGAAATACATATATAAATCGAAATTAGAAGATCATATTGATTCAACAACTCTAAAAGTGCTCTTTTAGAGCCTTAAATCTAGTAGTTTTATAGGTTGAATTGTGTACTTTGATGTTTTATTTATTAAATTTGTAGGAACTGAGTATTTGGAGGCAGAAATATAGATTCGGGATTGTTTGGGGCAAAAATGAGTCGAAGTGCAAAAATTGGCTAAGACATAAAAAGATTGAAGTGGAACTCGAGAGCCAGCATCTCAATACCAAAGGACAACGTTAAGACACCGAAACAATAGCAGAAAGACAAAATGCTCAAGCGTTGAGGCGTTGGAATAGTAGCGTCTCAACGCTACTCAATTTTTGGCAAGGTAGTAGCGATTTTACGAAGTAGCGTTGAGACACTACGTCCAAGATTTTTCTCCTTATTTTAGAAACGCAGTGGCATTCTTGTAATACTAAAGCAAAGCATCTCAACACTATTGCATAGCATCTCGACGCTACAACAAATTCTATATAATCATCTTTTCGCTGCAAAGGTTAGAAATTCGACTTCGAAGGGTCGTTTTCAATGCATTTTCAAGGTGCAAAATCAGAATTCATTGGACATTCACGTTGTGGATGATTGAAGAGTGATAACTCTCCAAAAGAGAGTTATTAAGAATGTTTTAGGATAAAATTCATCTTATTCTTGGAGAGATTTCCCTCTAATTGATGGAGTTATTGCTTAATTTGTCTTTATTTTGCTTATAATACTTTTGAAAGTATTCAGATTGTTACAACATTATATTAAGACAATATTTTATTAGAATTAAGGAAGATTATACTTGATCGCTACTAATTTTGGGTATTTTGTTGCAAATAATTGATAAAGCATTATTTTAGAAAAATAATTAATCGAGCATTTATCCAAAAAAACAGACAGACAGAATCCACGCGAAGATAATGGAAATTCAAATTTGGAAACAAAATTTATCTTTTATGAATTTAATCCAACATTAGATGCAAGCCATGTGGACGATTTAGCCTAATCGGTTTCCTAATCACAAAAGGAACCTTATAGATACTATAGCAGGTCGTAAAAGAAAGTAATTCGAAAAATTAAAGGTTTGAGTTCGAGTTTTTAGTTTTGGAGAATTCATCTCATCTTAGCTTTTCGTTTTTGACTTTAAGTTTAGAATTTTCTTCATTGTTACTCCTGTGTTTCGTAGAGAAGAGCTTGTAGAAGAAGAACTTCGTGGAAGCTGAAGAGAGAAGAGATTCTATTCATAGCACCTGCAGCGAAACCTATTCTACAACTCCTTAGGATTTTACACATTATGCTTTTGTTTACTATTTTCATTATTATGCTATTGTCTTTTATTTATTTGAGCATGAACTAATCACCCTTGGGTAAGGATTAAGGGATATGTTATTGAACTGATATTAGCTTCGAAGTAAAAGTTTGTTAGATTGATTTGTTTTATAAGTGTGCTTATTGTTTAATATTTATGTCTGTCTGCCCAACACACAAAAATATCTTCTCTAAATTTCAGAAGAAAACATGAGTAGTAGATTACTTTTAAAACACATTAGCCTCTAAATTACACTAGTTGCTTGATAAGTGAGGATGTTAGGAATAATCAGTCAGGCAATGCATGGAAACAACAAGTTTAACTCATATAAGTTAGTGGAAATTAACTTAAGATATTTGGGAAATCTAGAAGGATTCAGAAAGACTATTGTTGTGTGATTCGATCCTACAATTCTTTTGCTTCAGCATTCTATGTCAGAGAAAATAACATGTTACCTTAATCCAAACCCATTCATTCACATCGTTAAAACCACAAAAGCATTATTCTTGTTTTATCATTTAACTTCATTTAGTATTAGTTATAAAAATCACCAATTTCTTATTTTTGTAATCCTTGGATTCAGTAACAAGTTAAGTACAAATAGGTTGAGATCTACTGCTAATCTCTGTGGATATGATATAAAAAAATTTATCACTTATTGTTGACTTTGTACACTTGCACATTGATTTATGTGATTTCATTATTACTTACACACACGCAAACAAGTTTTTGGCATCGTTGTCGGGGATTAGATTGAATTTTGGCGTATTTGAATATTGATTCGTTTAGTGAATTGAAGGTTAATTTGCACTAATCCAATTTCTCTATGATTGCAGCAATTGGTGTATGGACACTAATTCCTGTTTGGAGTTGAATTTGATCCAGAAATCGAAAGGACTCTTAGTCAATTATGCAGGGAGTTGAGAAATCGAGCAAATTTGATGGAACAAAACCCTTCACTTCCTGGAGGACATATGGAGCAGGCAAATCAACAGCCAAACAGAGGAGGAGTTCCATTACCTGAAGTCGCATTGCTACAGCAAATTAGATTAATGGATTGGGTTGAAAACTCTGTAATTCTAGCTAATGACAGGGAGAGAGCCATCATAGATTATGCGGTCCCAATGTTCGATGAATTAGATCTAGGGATTATTAGACCAAATCTACAAGCAAAAAATTTTGTGACGAAGCCTGTGATGTTTCAGATGTTACAAACCACAGGTCAATTTCATAGTTTACCTGTAGAAGATCCACATTTACACTTGAAGAATTTTCTAGGATTGAGCGACTCATTTGTGATTCAAGGAGTTTCTAAGGATGATTTACATGTTTCCATATTCATTAAGGGATGGAGCAAAAGCTTTGTTAAATATATTTTCTCCAGGATCCATCGCTACCTGGAATGAATTAGCAGAGAAGTTTCTAATTAAGTATTTTCCACGTACAAGGAATGTTAAACTCAGACCAAAGATTGTTTCTTTCAGGCAGTATGTGGATGAACCCTTTAGTGATGCGTGGGAAAGATATAAAAAACTTCTTAGGAAATGTTCTCACCATGGATTACCTCATTGTGTTCAATTAAAGGCATTTTACAATGGTTTAAATTCGATTACACGGAGCAGGGTAGATGTTCAGTGAAGGGTGTGCTACTGTCAAGAACATATAATGAATCGTATGAAATTTAAGAAAGGATATCAATCAGCAATTGTCAATGGTATGATGTAAGATCAAATTTTAGAAAGCGAGCACAAGGATTTACAGACGTTGATGCACTAACTTCCATTAGGGGAGACATTGCTTCTTTGACAAACATGATCCAACCCCTACCATTAGGGAACATCACACCGCAGAATGCCACTGTGAATCAAGTAAAAGTGGAATCATGCATTTTCTAAGGAGAAGGGTATACTTATGAATTTTGCTCCAACAATCTAGTATCAGTCTATTATATAGGGAGAAATAATCCACATTCTAATACCTACAATCCGGGGTGGAGGAATCATCCTAACTCTTCTGGGAGTCAAAGGGAAAATCATCAAGCAACAGAAAGGAAATTATCCACCTGGATTTGGATAGTAGAATCAACAATTTGTGTGACAGCAAAATAGGCAATTGGCCCAACAAAATCCTAGCAATGCAAGTAACTCATTGGAAAATATGATGTAGATGTATATGGTAAAAAATGATGCTATGATTCAAAGCCAACAAGCTTCATTGAGGAATTGAAAGATTCAGATTGAACAATTAGCCAGTGAGTTAAGAAATAGGCCTCAAGGACAACTCCCTTTAGATACTGAAATCCACGGAGGGAAGGTACAGAACAAGTGCAAGCAGCAAAACTTAGGAGTGCTAAACTATTAGCTGGAACAAGTTCTTTGCCACAACAATTATGTCTGAATAAAAATTGTAAGAGCAATAAGATAGCGCGGGCAGTAAATTAAAGATTAAAAAAACAACAAGAGATAGAGATAAAGTAGAAACAATTATGAGAAAAGTTTTTGTAGAACCTCAAAAGTCTACCCTAGTTATCCGTTTCAAACTTCCACCACTGCCATATCCTCAAAGACTCAAACAAAAAACTCAAGAACTCCAATTTAAGAAATTTTTAGAGGTGCTGAAGAAACTTCACATAAATATTCCATTAGGAGGGGCTCTTGGACAGATGTTAAACTATGTTAAATTTCTTAAGGATATTTTGACCAAGAAAAAGGGTTAGGAGAATATGAGACAGTGTCTTTAACTGAAGAGTGTAGTGCAATCCTTAAAAATAAGCTACCTTAAAAAATTAAGAATCCTAGATCATTCATCATTCCCGCTTCAATAGGAGGAAAAGAATTGGGAAGAGTATTGTGTGATCTTAGAGCCATTATCCAGCTATACGAAGTTAGAAGTAGGCGAAGCAAGACCAATAACTGTGACCCTTCAATTGGCTGACAGATCCATTACATACCCTGAAGGCAAGATTGAAGACATTTTGGCGCTAGTTGATAAAATCATATTTCCTGCTGATTTCATCATTTTAGACTATGAAGCTGATTTTCCCATAATTTTGGGAAGACCCTTCTTTGCAACAAGCAAAACGATGATTGACGTACAGAAAGGAGAATTAACCATGAAAGTGCATGACCAAGAGGTAAAGTTCAACATGTTTGACGCCATGAGATATTCGCTAGAAGTTGAGAAATGCTCAACAATTCAATTTTTGGAAGAAATTGTTGAAAATGCAATTGAGACAAAATTGCAAAAGTGTCATATTCAGTAGTTTGTGATGATGAATCCTTAGAAGCAGAAGAGGAGATCGATCGTTTTGAACCAGCAAATCTAGAGGTATGTGAGATTTCAAACTTGAAAAAAACATTTGACACTTTGGATTTAAATGATAGGAAATCTCCACCCATGAAGCCATTTATTGAGGAACCACCACAGCTGGAGTTGAAGTCGTTACCATCACATCTAAAGTATGTTTATGTAGGTGAGAAGGAAATACTACAAATCATTGTTGTAGCAAACTTACAACCAGAAGAGGAAGATTGATTAATTCAATTGCTACAGCAATATAAGAAGGCAATAGGTTGGACCTTAGTAGATATACAAGGTATTAGTTCTTTTTGTATGCATAAGATCAATTTAGAAGATGAAAATTTTAGGTATGTGGAACAACAAAGAAGATTTAATCCAGCCATGAAAGAAGTTGTGAAGAAATAAGTCGTCAAGTGGTTAGGTGTTGGAATGATCCACCTTATCGCAGACAGTAATTGGGTAAGTCCTGTTCAGTGTGTGCCCAAGAAAGAAGGAATGACTATGATCCCAAATGAAGCCAACGAACTTATTCTTACGAGGACAGTTATAGGTTGGAGGGTATGTATAGACTATAGGAAGCTAAATATAGCTACACCTAAAGATCACTTCCCTTTACCTTTTATGGATCAAATGCTGGATTGTCTCGCAAGTCAGGCTTACTATAGTTTTTTATATGGTTATTCGGGTCATAACCAAATTAATATTGTTGGGGTTGATTCCCTAAACCTTCGTGGTCTTGTAATTTTATTCAAATTATTTATTTAATAAAATAAGAGTTATTTCATTCGACATTTA
>JAOANK020336613.1:0-14455 GCA_026257165.2 Telfairia occidentalis
ATTTCAATCCATTCAAAGTGAAGATTATTGGGTCGCTCCTACGAACTTACCTATACTGCATGTTGTTCCAGATTTATTGAGACAATTGGGTAGTAAAAAGTACCCGTATTCGTTATGAAATAGATTGGAGAGAACCAAGCTCCAACAAAGTGCGGGTTATGTAATCAACTTGGTCACAATTGAAGAAGTTTTCCTTCAAGACAAAGAGAAGCGTCATTATAGTTACTTATAATTGTAATTTGACATTCAATTATAGTAGTGTAATTTGATACTTAATTAGAACTTTAGTTATTGCAAATTTCATATTTCATTAGCATTTTTTTGTTTTTTTGTTTTCATATTTTATGTATATTTTATGTTAGTCTAGTTTGATTTCTAATTACAACTTTATATTATTGCAAATTTCATATTTCATTAGCATTTTTTGTTTTTTGTTTTTTCAATTGGTGTAATTTGATACTTAATAAAAATTTTATGTTATTGTACATTTAATTTAAATTATACTTGTATGTTATTTTAATTAAAAATTTATGTTATTTTTATTAGAGGATGGATCGGAATCCAAGGCCAATTAATAGATCAGTGTTGTATTTTCAAGTGTCACACCGACCAGAACTAGTCTGGCAAGGCCAGTGTGATGTGGAGTTGCACTACCGACGTAGAGAGGCAGTAGTTGATCGCATCATCCCACTACATGCTTTGATTGAGCCAACACTTCGTGCTTCTGGGTTTTATGGATTTGCCAAACTAGGGTTCATACAATTGGATTGGTACTTGATCACTGTGCTCGTGGAGCGGTAGAGGCTGGAGAATCCATGCCTGATGAAGAGTGCAATATCACTCTTCAAGATGTAGCAGTGCAACTTGGGTTACTAGTAAATGGCGAACCCGTTACTGGACCTATTGATTATGACTGGAGCCGCACCTACCAATTATTACTTGGTGTAACTCCAGATGATGTGCACCTTAGAGGCTCTAGACTGACTTTACCATGGCTTGCTACTCAGTTCCATAACTTAGATGACAATGTTGATGAGAAAACCATTGCCACATAGCTCGCGCATACATTTTATAGCTCATCAGTGGTAGTCTATTCTTCGATAAGTCTAACCACTTGGTGCACCTAGTGTTTCTTCATTGTTAGCAGATTTTGAGACTGCTGGACAATTCAGTTGGGGTGGAGCATGCTTGGCATGGTGGTCGCAATCCACTGCGTTACCACAAGTGTACGAGTCAAATTGTAATATAAAACGACCCAAAGATCGAGTATCGTTCTCTAGGAATCAGATTTCTAATTTTCTAAGTCATTAATTTATTCTTTCAATTTTATTTAGGAAACCCAATATTATGCAACGATCCTAAGATGTAAAATGCAATAAAGCGAAATACGCTAGTGGTGCAATAATTAAGAGAATAGAAGTTCTAGGATATTGGTATGGTGAACAAAACAATTAAACAATTAATTAACTCACGGGATACATTGATTTTCAATTTTCTAAGTCTAAGGTTGATTAACTCAGGTTTCCCCCTCTCGTGGTCCACCGACTCTCACAATTAATTCCCTGTTCGATGTATCGAAATAAGAATTTAAAAGCGGCCTAAAAATAACCTATCAAGGGCCTTGCAAACTTTTCTATGCACGATACACTATCGTGCATAGAAAAGTATACATCTAAAATCCTTCGTCTAACTTACTACCCTCTCTCCTGAGTAAGATAATAAAAACATCATGCATAATATTCAATGGCATGTTGAATGCAATGAATAACGTGCTGGAATTAAGAAGAAAACGGTAAAGAATTGCATTCCAAAAGAAAATCAATAATTCCAAGACTTCATTACAACCAACATCCTAAAACCAAAGAAAATTAGCGACTGTTTTCATCATAAATTTCCCAAAAATCCCCATTGTAGAAAAAAATAAGTATAAGAGCAAAAAAAGAATTCCTAGAAGAATTCACGAGCCTTTCGACAGTAAACACGCTTCCCAAGGTGTCAAAACTCAATCCCGAGCACTCCGAAACTTCCCCAAGACTACAGAGCAGTAGCCCATGGTGTTCTCTGTTGATAACTCTCGAACTTCGCCCTCCAAAAACAATCTCCCTTGGCGTAACAACGAAAATAACATCATATATTGTTTGTCGGCAGCATCGAGATGCTATGTAATAGCGTTGAGACCCTGGGCTTTAGTATTACCAAAATGCCACTGCCTATTTGTATAATTATGAAGAAAATTCGATGTAGTGTCGCGACACTACTTCGATGTTTTTTTTCTGCCTTCTACGGCGTTGAGATGCTATAGTCCAGCATCTCAACACTGCAGCGTTTGTCCTAGAGTTGTCACTATTTGGGCGTCCTTGAGATGCTGTGCTTTCGGGTTTTGGCTCTTTTTGACATATCTTCTTCATTCCTTAGCCGAATTTACTCTTCTTAGGCTTGTTTTTCAACTCGAACAACACCAAATCTTTATTTTTGCCTCCAAATTCTCAGTTCCTATAAATTCAACAAATAAAACCTCAAAGTACACAATTCAACCCACAAAACTACAAAATTTAAAGGTTTAAAATAGCACTTTTAGAGTGCTATCACATGGTTGTATCGACAATTATGCAAGGCTTGTCGGGCTGATTCGCATGACATTGCTGGGTCGATAATACTTCTACAAGTTTGGGCTTGGGATCGGTTCCTAATCATGTCTCCACAATGTCGTCGCATCACAAATCAAGAGTTAAAAGGACAATCATTAGTTGCACAGTATGTTACCAGACCTTTTTAATAGTGCTACAATATTAATTTTAGTATAATTAATCTAATTATTATTAATTTGAAATATTATTGCAGGTGGAGAGACCAATTTTGTGTCACATAAGTATCTATGCAGGTTTGGTCCAATACAAATACATGTTGGATTTCCTAGCACCAGGTTCAGTATGTGTCTACATAATTATTAAAATTTTAAATATAAGTTGATTGACCTTTATTTACTTATTTTTACGTTAACATTTCAGATGATATGGGAACCATACAATAAAGAATTTGCATACTTACCTGACTACTGTAGAAACGACCATGATATATAGTGCACAATAAGTCCACTCATCTACTTTCATGTAAGTGAGTGGCATCAGCCAGATCACGTTACAAGACAATTCAAAATGAAACAATTTGTCCCTGAGGTGCCTAAGTAGGAATCAAGTTTACATGACATAGACCTTCGGTACTACACTTGGAGGGAACAAATTGCACCTTAAGTGGAGAGGTGGCACGTGCGTAGAGATCATATTATTATCAATTCCCTGCTGGACAATGATGGCGATTGCGATCTAGAATACATGAATTGGTATTTGTCAATTACTAGACGATACATCAGTCAAGAAGGAGCATCGTTTGGTGCTACACTGTATGATTTTTAATTTAATCTTATTTGTCATTCTAATTTAAATATATATTTATTTGAGTTACTTTTCTATGCAGGCAACATATTTCGAATAAATTTGTAACCTCTCACTGCTAGAAGATATTGATAGGTTGTGCAGCGTTGATACAACACACCTTCAAAGGCTTCAGAAGTTGTTAAAATACTTTCGGCACCTTCTCAAGGTCCCAGACATAGAGGACATTGCCAGGTAGAGCATAATGTTCCTCTACCTGAAGAGATCTATCATAATATAGAAAAGGTTCCACCTTTTACACAGACTCAAGATGATGCTGGCCCTTCCACACCGATGGTCATGGTACCGACTCCTAGCTCAAGCCAGCTTCACATGCCACCTCTATCATCGAAATATGGTTATGAGGTCGGCGATGGACGTGGACATGAGGAGCATGGATAGTACATCTATTCTACTGAGGAGCAAGGGACACTAGAGATATCGATAGGTCATTGTCAATAGCCAACTCGTAGTAGACAACCTCCCTTTAGTGGGACATATTAGATAGATACACAAGTAAGTTTTAGACACAAATTTTGAGATTTTATACTTATAAATGTCTAATATTATTCTCAAACATTACAGCTTTTTCAATGTTAAATCGAAAAATATATATATAAGAAATAGATCATTTAAAAAAATAATTTATAAAAAAAAATAACTGGTAGTATTTACCAAATTCAAACTTATGGTAAAAAAAAAATTAATTTAATTTTTTTTAATAATAAATGAATTACAAAAAGAAAAAAATAAAAAATAATATTGAATTAATAAACAACCAAATAAAATAGTATATATATATATACATATAATAATAATAATAATAATAGCAACTTAAATTTCATTACATTTCGTCTATTCAAGAAACAACATACTGCTTATTTTTTTTTAAAAAATTCTACTTTGAATTACGGTGGGCGGTGAAACTTTTTACCCATGTCATCTCTTCAAGTGACTACATGGTATTGAATTTTTTAAAAAAATAATAAAAAATAAGACGTGGCGCCTAGGTCTTCAAGAGACAACCTATCGTCGCCCTATTTTCAAAAGCATTATTTTTTGAAATAGTTTAAATATAGGTATATTTTCAAAATTTGTTCTAATTTAGCATTTTTTTTTTAAAGCCCACATTTAATTTCAACCATGAATTCTCATAAGTGGGAATATTAAAAGTTTTTCTTTATTTACATATATTAAAATTAAAAGTTATTACACATTTGAATATAAAATATCAAAAGTTTAAAAAAATCATGAATATGAAGAATTTGAATATGAAAAATTTTAACTTATTTATTTCTAACAATTTATGATTTTTCATTTAATTAGAATTAATAATAGAATTCAATGTTGAAATCCAAAAAGTTTTCCTACTTATCCATCCTACATATCCATCCTACATGTATATATATATATGGAGTTCTCTACTTTCACATTATCTATCATATTGAGTATCTCCCTTCATGAGAGTTGCAAAGTCATGTAATCTAAAATATAATGATGTTATTGAAGCCCAAACTTGTATAAATATTTTATTAACGATCAATAAATTAAAATCATTAAATTCTAATATATTATATAACAATAAAACTATAAAATTCATGTGCATCACACGTGTTATGAATAGTTATCCATAAGGGAAACATTCTGCTTGAATATTCTAAAGTGATGTATTATTGAACTAATTTTATATATTTTACAAAACTATATGAATGCATCATACAAAACTATTACGTTAGAGGAGTCCATAATGTACATAGAGGGGTAATATATGTTCAAAAGTTCATAATTTATATACTTGTAATATCATATATTCAGAAGTTCATAATCTATAGCATCGTAATATCATATGATCAGAAATTCATAATTTATATACTCAGTATCATATATAATTTTATTACATTGTCATGAAACATACTAAATAAATTTAAAAAAAAACATAAAATTAATGGTAGAAAACACACATTTGCAGTTTTTGTGCAGAATTATTATTTTTGGTATATTTTTTTATCTTTTGTAATATATAGTATTTCTCCCTCATTATCTCAATGAGAAAAATATCCCTTGATGGTAGGATTTTGTAGAAAATTAATGGTTAATTGAATATGTTGATACAAGAATCCGATTACCAGTAAATTTGTTAATCGGGGACGAACATTGTACACCTGCAAAATAGAATAACCTCGCATGCTAAGCCACAAACACTCCAATGCTCAAGTTAGCCTGAGTAATTAGAATTGACTTTGCACTAGAGAGTATAAAAGAGTTGGTTACCTTTAGCCAATTCCCATTTCCTTTTATAGGATTACATATTGAAGATAATTTCGTAACTTTTACTCGTATTGTAACCGTCGTCATCACTAATGGCGTTTGACGTTTCGTACGTTTTGACCATTACTCACACGTTACAATACTTTTGGCAATAAATGACAAATTAAGCTAAGGCTGGCTCAATCGACTCCTTCGACATATAATTTTTGCTAAGTCATTGGTTGACCTTGGCCTTTTGGGCATGTATACCTGGGGTCGACACGACCAAACTTCCCTTGGGATCGGCATGCTGACCCCTTTTTGGGATGGGTGGCCTTGACGTACCTACCTTGGGGTCGGCAGCCGACCCCTTTTGAGGTGGGCCTTTGTCGACCCCCTTTTAAGGTGGACCTTGGCTGACCCACCTTGGGTTGGGCGTTGGCTCACCTTTGGGTCGGCGACCGACCCCTATTGGGGTGGGCCTTGCCTAACCCGCCTTCAGGTGGGCCAACCCACTAAGGGGTCGCTGGCCGACCCTTTTTGGCGGTCATTGCCCACCTCTTTTTGGGGTGGGCGGTCTTGGTTGACTCGACAAAGGATCGGCAGGCCGACCACTTTGGGTGAACAACTTTAGCTAACCCTTCTAGGGGCTTGGCTAGACCGATTCCCTTTGGGGTGGCTATGGTCGACCCTTTAGAGGAGGTGGTCCTTGGGCTGCCTCTTTCGATATTGAGCTTTCTTTCTTGCGCCACTTTCGTTGGGCCTCATATAATTTCACCCATAACAGTGGCTTCACTCCTGATCTAGGTTTGTGAATCACCTCTTTGAAATTTCCTTTTCGTACATTGATCGGGAGTTCGTTGGGTATTGAATCGATTCCATCAATTTTAATTCTCTCCTCAGTATACATCATTGTCAAATTTGGTTTCGGTTTACTTTTATATAAAACCTCAATTTGTGTACTCGTTGGTTCACATGTGCATTGGTCCATGCACACCTTGGTTCACGTGTACCTCAATTCGTGCATGCCTTGATTTATGCACACCTCGATCCACGTGCTTTTTCCCCTTTATTTAAGCACGTGCCCACGTTTTCCATTCTCACTCAACTTTTAAAATGTTTCTTTCTTCTCAAACTTCGGTGGACCCTTAGTGATCTTTGTAGCTTTCAGTGTCTCCTTATCCATAGTAAAACATTCTTTCTTTTTCCCTTTTTTTTTTTAATTTTACAATGTCAGGTGAACCTGTTGACCTCATGTATAATGAGGCCACATCAGATCCGTGTTTAGATGAAAACTATTTTTCGTCGAAGTTCGTTTCTAGAGGGCGTGGAGGTATGGTCCACGTGGCACTCGAAATTTTCAGAACCCAAGATAATTCGCGATAACTCTAACTTCTTTACCCAAAAGGATCTGCATCGATGTCAGGTTGAATATAATGTCTCTTCCTCAATCCACATGAGGCTACCTTGTCCCAGGGAGATAGCTAAGAATCCTCCTCATGGCAAAGTAGATCTTTATTTTGCTATGTTTCGGTTTGGTGTTTGGCTTCCTCTTCATCCTCTTTTACAATGCCTTTTATCGTTTTCGAATATCGCCCTAGCCCAAATTGTCCCAATAGGGTGAGTGTTCTTATAGGGTGTTATATGTTGTGGCTCGAGTATGGCGCTACAGAGCCTATGACAATTGAGGAATTCATGTCCTTGCACGTTTTTAAGCACCATCCTAACCATGGAGGGTATTATTACTTTAGCTGTCGTAGATTTGCTTTGGTATCAAGCCCCACATCTCTTAAAAATTGGAAGACCAGATGGTTCTTCGTTAGTGGTGACTGGTTAGGTTAGGATGAGAATGGATTTGTACAATGGGTTCCGACCAAATTTAGGGTGCTGGGTCGGTCTGCCTTTTTTTTTTGTTCATTGAGAATCACCTTTGTTACTTTGCAGAGTAACTTTTATTCTTCTTTTCAGTTGACCAAAAACCTTAGAAGTCGGCATCCACAAGCTATTTTTATCAAACATTGAAGCCATTACATTCGAATATTCGTTGGGGGCTTTAATGGTTGAACCTGAGACTCTAGCTCGACACAGTCTCATACTTTGGATCAGAGGAACCAATGAGTAAGATGGGTCTTCATTTTGTGTTGGTATTGGAACGGGTTTTCCCGTTGGGTTGGCAATGGAATGGGTCTTCCCACTAGGTCGGCCCTATAAAGGATTTTCCATTGAGTCAGTTTCATCTCATACTTTTTCTTGTTTTAGAGATGCCTTGACGCATGATATCTGCAGTTGAACGTGAGCGAAGACGTTGAGCCAAACGTGTCGCCCGCACCTCGGCCACTAATCCAGTCGTTGTTCTCGTTGATCCCCTCCCTGAGATCATAATGAACCACCATTGCCACCGGGCTTTGAAAATTTGGATGTTGCCAGTCCTTCAACGATCGCGCCTGAAAGAAATGAAGATTAAGATGATTTGTGCATCTATTCTTATCCTAGTCCATACAAGGCCGCTCGTGACAGCGTCGCCATGCTGACCCACTAGTTGACTATGTGGAACACCTTGGGAGATAGTCCAATGGAGAGGCATATGCAAGGCGCTGATGATCCCGAGGGGGGCTTTTACCTAGCTCTTTATCACCTGCGGACCGTAAGTATTCTATTTTTGCACCAAATTTTACTTTAGCAGACTTTTTTCATTTGACTGCTTACTATTCCATTCATAGGCGTTTCATCATGTGGTGGTGTCTACTTCGGCAATTGGTGAAGAACTTACATTCTTATGCCAAAATTATGTCTCCGAGCTGAGTTAGAAGAAGCTCTAGCATCACATCGCCAAGCCAACCAAGTACTTCAGAGGATTGAAGTCGCTCTTGCTTCCCTTCAATCAGATTATGAAGCTCAGCCTAACGCTTCGAAAGTTTAACTGGAACAAATTGAGATTCTAAAATCCCAACTGGCCGGAGCTGAGGGCAAACTCCAAGACTTTAAGTTCCTGACTGAAGAGTTCAAGAAAATTGTGGAATTTATCGCCTTAGAGAATGAAGCGGTGGGTTGCGGAGTTGGTTGGACTGTTTGTATCGTCCAATCTCGCTATTCTGACTTAGATCTTCAGTTTGTTCAAGATGAGTATAAGCAATATTGTGATATGCCTAGTTTTCATGATCTCGCTAACTTAGACAAAGGAGAAGCCAGCGTAAATTTAGATAACATTCCTATGAACATCGAAAATTCGAAAAGAGATACTTGACTTGTCTTTCAATTTATCAATATGTACCCTCCAAATGCTAAATGGAAATTTTTATCTTAGTCAAATCTTTGACTTGTTTCCTTTGCATTCAGTGAATAATTTGACTTTAACAACTACTTTAATCAATGCACACCTTGGCACCACACTTTGGGTTCGATTAAATACTTCAAGTACATTTCTGAACGTTTCGGCCGTCAAATTGCCTTAACTGTTTAAATGCCTTGGCCTATTGAATCGCCCCATCCATTCGCCTTGGCCATCTAGTTGCCTTAGTCATTTTAAATGCCTTAACTAATCGCTTGGGGTGCGTGTCTTGTCCTCGATTGAACACTTGAAAAGTTTTGAACGCCTCGACCTTAATAAAAATAGAATTTTTGAATGCCTCGGCCTTAAGTCGAATTTTGTTTGTATTAAGGTTCTTCGTTGCTCTCTTAACCGATCATGGCCCCGTCAAGTAGATTTGAAAAATTAGAAATCTGCTTGTAGACTTATTATCAAAATGAATGGCTTTATTCCTCAACTTTTGTGAAAAAGAGCAAATCAAGATAAAACTTCAAATTACTGAAAATGCATCTTAAGATGTTCAACATTCCAAGGATGAGGCGTCGGTTTGCCACTCATATCTACTACAGCATATGTCTCAAGATGAACAACCTTGGTTATGCGATATGGGCCTTCCCATGTTGGTTCCAATGCTCCACTCATGAAATCTTTCTTGTTTGGCACTACTTCTCATAGAATTAAGTCTCCTTCCTTGAAGCTTCTTGCTTTCACTCTTGAATTAAAATACCGTACAATTCGGTTCTTGTACTCAGTGACTCACAGCTGAGCCTGTTCTCGGCGTTCTTCAAGCAGGTCAAGGCTAATCCTTAAGGATTCCTTTTGGCCTCAGGATCAAAGCGCTCTAAGCGTGGCAATGGAAGTTCGATATCTATTAGAATTATCTCCTTGACACAGAAAGATAATGGGTATGGTGTCTCGCCTGCTGTAGTTCGTTGCGTCGTCCTGTATGCCCATAGCACATTAGGTAACTCCTCAGCTAGAGTCCCTTCAGACCTTCCAGTTTAGTCTTCAAATTTCGCTTGATGATTTTATTGACTACTTCAACTTGGCCATTTGCTTGCGGGTGAGCTGAAGAAGAACAAAAATGTTTAATACTTAAATCCGCACAGAACTTATTGAAAGCTGCATTATCGAATTGCTGACCATTATCTGTGATTAATGCATAAGGTATTCCAAATCTGCATACGATGCTTCGCCAAACGAAATCAGTAACTTTCTTTTCTGTAATAATAGCCAGTGCCTCAGCCTCTTCCCATTTAGTAAAATAGTCAACTACTATAACGACAAATTTGGTCTGCTCCTTCCCCACTTTGCAAATGGCCAAAAACTCATAATATTCGTAAATGGCTTCGGAGGTTGCCTCGGGAGAGTTGTAAACCGTTGACATCAGTCGCAAGACCGAGTGTACCGTTGTGCGTCCTCCATCATAATCAGCCAATAATATCCTTGTCTGACGATTTTATTAGAAAGAGATCGTGCTCTTGAGTGGTTACCGCATACTCTTTCATGTATCTCTCTTATCGTACAATCTGCTTCATCGGGCGTGAGACATTTCAATAAAGGCAAGGAGTAACTTCTCTTATACAATTGTCCATCTTGAATAACATAATGTTGGATTTGCATGTTATGTTGTTCCATTGGTGCACATTACTTCTCCCTTCAATACACTTGGTTTGGTTAAAATCTCTACTGGAACCATCCGACTTAACTCGGTGTCATATGCCGCAGCCAATCGAGCCAGGGAATCAACATTGGAGTTATGCGCTCGTGGAATTTGCTTGATCTCATACTTTGAAAAATGACTAAGTAGCCCCTTAACCTTTAACAATAGTCGATCATCCTCTGCTCCTTTGCTTGATACGCATCTGTAACTTGATTAACGATTAATATCGATTCACTAAGGATGGGCAAATTCGTGACTCCAATATACTTAGCCATTCTCAATCCAGCTAATAATGCCTCATCTTCTACTTCGTTGTTTGAAGCTCGAAAACTAAACCGCAAAGTATACTCAAAGTGTTCCCCATCTGGAGAAACAAGCAAAAGTCCAGGACCACAGCCTTTTCCATTAGATGAACCGTCCACCTAAAGAGTCCATGGTAGGCTAACATCCTCCGAACCATTAATCTTAGCCTCTGCCAACGGACTAGCATCAGTTATAGGGTCGGCCTCGACCATCGAATCGACCTTCGTCATTGGGCTTGCTTCAGCTACGTTAACATCATCTGAAGAACAAATTGAGGATGCGATTAGCTCTGCTATAAAATTTGCAACCGTTTGCCCTTTACTGATGTCTTTGGCTTGAAATGAATATAGTGTTCACTCAACTATATGGACCATTTCATAAGACAACCTGACGCTTCGGCCTTTTGTAAGGCTTGCCTCAAAGGAAAGTTAGTCAAAACAGTTACCTTATGAGCCTGAAAGTAAGGTCGGAGCCTCCGAGTTGAGGTGACTAATGCCAAGGCAAGTTTCTCTACTTGTGGGTACCTCATCCGTGCCCCCATTATAGCCTTACTCGTATAGTACACTACCATTTGGTATCCGTTCTCCTCTTTAACTAAGGCTAAACTAACCGCCGTGTCTGATGCGGCTAGGTAAAGAAAAAGTTCATCTCCTGGGACGGGCTTGGAAAGAAATGGTGCAGACCCAAGATATTTCTTTAGATTTTGAAATGCACACCCACATTCCTCCGTCCACTCAAATTCTCCTCTCTTCCGTAATATCTAGAAAAAAGGTAAACATTTATCTATTGCGTGGCTAACAAACCTGTTGAGCGTCGCTACTTTTTCGTTCAAACTTCATAACTGTTTAAGATTCTTCGGGGAGTCCATCTCTAAAACGGCTTGAATTTTATCTGGATTGGCCTCAATGCCCTGCTGATGGACAATAAACCCTAAAAAATTTTCAGAACCTACACAGAAGGCACACTTGGTCAGATTTAACTTCATTTTGTACTTTCGTAAAGTTGCAAAAGCCTCAGCCAAGTAAACTTCATGTTGATCACTTCGCCGGCTCTTTACTAACATATCATCAACATATACCTCCATGTTTTTGCCAATAAGATGAGCAAACATTTTGTTAACTAACCTTTGGTATGTGGTACCTGCGTTCTTCAATCCAAATGGCATCATCGCATAACAATAAAGGCCTGGACTTGTCACAAACGATGTCTTCTCTTGATCTGGCACATGCATTTTAATCTAATTATAACCATAATATGCATCTATGAAACTTAACATATGTGTCTTGTTGTCGTATCCACTAATTGATCAATTTTGTGAAGCGGGAAACTATCTTTCGGACAAGCCTTATTCAAGTCTGTGAAGTCTATGCACATTCGCCATTTTCCATTTGCCTTTTTTACCAGTACAACATTGGAAAGCCAGTGTGGGTAATGAACTTCACGAATAAATTTTGCTTTTAACAAGTCATCAACTTGTTTTGCTACAATCTTGTTATGGTCTTCATTAAAAGCTCTACGCTTTTGCCTAATTGGCTTAAAGCCCCTATCAACGTTAAGTCGGTGCACATCACACTGGGATCGATACCCAACATATCTGCATGGAACCATGCAAACATGTCAGCATTGCTCTGAAGAAAATGAATCAGACTTTTTCTCTGTTCGGCCACAGTCTAATTTCAATGCTAATTCGTTGGGTGTCAGTTAGTAATGGGATAGACTCAAGATCCTCAGCCGGTTTACCACATCGCCCCAACTTTTCTATGTCATCTCGAGGTCCAAGGCGTTCATCCAACAGTAGCGTCGAGCCATCTAAGTTATCATCGGCCTTTCTACTGTGAACGTTAGCCTTGGTTCCCTCTTCCGAGACGATTGTCTGCATAGATTTTGAGTGAAATAACATTCCTGCGATACTTGCTGCTCAACTCGAACAATTCCCACTCCTCGAAGTGTTGGGAATTTTATAGCTTGGTGGTAAATAGAGGGTACTGTGCCCAGGACGTGAAGCGTAGGCCGTCCCAATATGGCATTATAAACAGACTAACAATCTACTACAAGAAATTCTATTATTTTAGTAACACAGCTTACTTCATCTTCGAAGGTAACTGAGAGTTCAATCTTCCCATCTGGGATGACTCGTTCTCCGCCAAATCCAACCAAAGGGGTTGGGCTGCTCCTCAGATGTTCTCAGCCTAACTTCATAGCATCATACGTAGCAACGAAAAGGATTTCAGTCAAACTGCCTCCATCTACTAGAACACGTCGCACTTTGATGTTTGCAACTATCAAAGTGACCACCAGAGCATCATTAATACGCTGATGGACTTGAGACGCCTCTTCCTCAGTAAACTCTATTGCTGAAACCGGCTCGGCCACGATTGTAATGTAGACTTCCCTGGTCTTCGGTGCAATTTCATGCTTCTCGTGCTTTTTCTTCCCATTTCCTACCAGATTCCCCCCAGCTGGGCCACCGAAGATGGTCCTAATCTCTTGCAGGGGTGGAGATTTTCCTTTATTGCCTTTACATCCACTGCTTCTGCTTTGTCCACTACGTTGGCCGCTGCTTTCGCCAACATATTCCTTTAACCATCCACACTGGATCAAAAAGTCTATTGCCTCTTTCAAATCAAAGCAATCAGAGGTTGCATGACCATGATCTCGATGGAAAAGACACTACTTGTCTTTATTCATTTGATGTGAATCGAGGCGTATCGTCGCAGACCACTTTAACACATCCTTGTTGCGAATCTCCATCAAAATTTGTTCAAGTGGTACAACTACTGGCGTGTAGCGCTTGAACTTGCTGGGTGGAAGCCTTTGCTTCGACGAACACTCTGGTCGATCTTCAGTCCTTCCCCTCTTCATATCAGATCGACCATCTTCTGTCTGGCCTTTTTCCTTCACACTGTCGAGTTTCCCATTCCTTTCGTATGACTCTCGCCTCGAATGGAGTAACTCACCAGTAGTCATATACTTCTGTGCTCTAGAAAGTAGTCGATGCCCTCTTCCCTAATGACCATAGAAACTTCTCGTCTTTCAGTCCAACCACGATAGCAGTAAGAACTGCTCCTTCAGTGTAGTCTTCGATCTAAAGTGCCTTGCCATTGAATCACGACACATATTCTCATAAGGTTTCACCTGACCCTTGCTTTATCGTCAACAAATGGGTCGGTGACTTCTTTTGATCTCGTCCACCCAAGAATTGAGTGACAAAGACTCATGCCAATTCTAGAAAAGATGTAATTGACTTTTGTTTCAACTTACAAAATCACTTACGAGTCGGGCCAGTTAGAGTGAAAGAAAAAGACCGACACTTGATTGCATCCCATATTCTATGAAGCTCCATCCATAACCGAAATGTATTGAGGTGCTCTATGGGGTGTTTTGACTCATAATAAGGTTTCATGGTTGGTAATTTAAACTTGGGTGGAACAAGTTCTTGCATGATCTCATCAGTAAACAGCAGGTCAACTTGGTCTAACAAATTCTCCAAGTCCAAGCCTACTC
>JAOANK020336717.1:0-27343 GCA_026257165.2 Telfairia occidentalis
CAAATTAAATAATTTAATTAAAAATTAAATAATCTCTAATTTTTAATTTTCTTCCAATCAAGTGTTTGTGTAGAGGAAACGAGCTAGCAAGGAGACCTTATGAACCTACAGCTTTGAGGTCCAATGGTTAAGATCAGTTAATCAAACTCTTCAACTAACCAACCCCACCATTAACCCAAAGTATCTCTATTATAAACTTGAGGTTGTACTCTCACATTGTAGATGAGTTATGTCCACTCCTTTCTTCACAACCTCTTTCATGGCTGAATCCAGCCTTCCTTGCTGCTCTACAGACTTAAAATTTTCATCTTCTAAATTAATGTTATGGATATAAAAAGATGGGTTGATACTTTGAATGTCTGTTAACGTCCAAACATCTGTCTTCTTCTATTGCTTCAGCAATTGAATTAATCAATCTCCATGGCTTGGCAATAAATTTGCTGCAACAATGATTGGCAATATTTTCTTCTCACCAAGATAAACATACAACAAATGCAAGAGTAATGGCTTCAACTTCAGCTGCGATAGTTCCTCAATAGATGGCTTCATATGGAGATTTCCTATTATTCAAATCCAAAATTTCAAATGTTTTCTTATAATATGAAATCTCACATACCTCGGTATTTGCTATCTCAGAGCAATTGATTGCACATTCTGCATCTGTAGGTATACCATCCCCAAACTGTTGAATATGATGCTCCTGCAATTTTGTCTCAAAGCATCTTCTCCAATTTCCTCTAACAAATGAATTGCTAAACATTCATCAACTTCTGCTGGATATCTCATGGAATCAAACACATTAAACTTTACCTCCTAGTCATGCACTTTCATGGTCAATTCTCTTTTTTGAACATCGATCAAATTTCTGTATGTGGCTAGGAAGGGTCTTCCCAAGATTATAGGCACATCCTTGTCAGTTTTATAGTTCAAAATGATGAAATCGGCTAGGAATATGAACTTGATCTACCTGCAGCAAAACATCCTCAATCCTTCAGAATATGTAATTGACCTGTCAGCCTGATGAAGTGTGATGGTGGTAGGTTTCACTTCTCCCACTCCTAATTTCTTGTGGATGGATAATGGCATGAGATTGATACTGGCCTCAAGATCACATAATACTCTTCCCAATTATTTCCCTCCAATTAAAATAGGATTGAGGAATGATCCAAGATCCTTAACATTCGGAGGTAGCTTATTTTTTAGGATGGCGTTACACTCTTCAATCAAAGATATTGTTTTATACTCTCCTAACCTCTTCTTTCTGGTTATAATGTCCTTGAGGAATTTCACATTATTTGACATATGCTCCAAACCTTCTACTAACGATATGTTTATGTGAAGTTGTATAAATACCTCTCAGAATTTCTTAAACTGAACCTCTTGAGCTTTTTGCTTGAGCCTTTGTGGATACGGAGGTGGTGGAGGTTTGAAATGAATAACAAGGGTGGATCTTTGAGGCTCCACATGCTTTTTTCTAGGAACTTTCTCTGCTTCATCTTGTCCTCCAACTATTTCTTCAATCCTTGCCTCACTGATCACAATTTCTTGCTGATTAGCAAAATTCTGATTCACATTCAATGTAACGACTCATATAGTTATAACCTTAAGGTCGTGGCTCGCGAACACGCACAATCGTTACCACATGCATGCTTAAGAAACTTTAAAGGTTTCAAAGGAATAAAACTTGCATGACAATACTTTAAACGCAAATTAAAAGTTAAACCTCAAATTGGGATCCCAAATAAAAACACTTTAAAGCATGGAATAAAAATCACAAAATACAAGTTCAACAAAAATCTCAAATAAACAATTCATGATTCTAAACTAAATGCAGAACTAATTATCATCCCTGTGGCCTCAGTAACCCCGTTCGTCATCCACCACGCACACTACGCTCGTTACCTGAAAAATGTTAATAGAATAGGTTGAGCATTTTTAACAAATACCTAGTAAGTGACCCAGGTCATGGGGTTAGACCTACAAACAAATATAATCAAGCAACTCACGGTATGGACATTTGGGACCTATTCTTCATCTGTCGACAATATACTCTTGTTTTCATTTCATGTGAACAACAATCTTTATTCTACCATGGTGTCATCTCATTTTGGGTATGAGTGTGGGCCCTCGATTTATTGGAGCTATCCAACCTTATCTGATGCTAGATGACACTCATTTAGTACAGTAAGATCCCCACCCAACACCTACTCTTGAGGTGTGGGAGGTAGTTGGCAGCCTCTTATAAAACATGGTTTCATGCGCTATGGTTCAATGCAAGTTCTCACATACATACGATATGTAAACTTAACATCATACATCATGCATGTCGTACTACATTACTCAAAATTACATCATAACTCAGCAGATCAAGCTCAAGTATGCCAACACACATAACATAATGGAATATTACCACAACTCATCAAGATAAAACACACTAATATGCCATAATACTTTTAATGGTACCATAACGTACAAGGCATATTATACTAGTTATCATTACTTTCTACATACACATGGATTATATGTACATACATCATCTGACCTAAGTGCTAAGATGGACTCATAAGCGTCATCACTTACCTCAAGAGAATTCTACAACTTCCCGAATGAGCCGGTCAACGACCTAATGATAAATATGTGATACTTTTTGGAAAACTATCATAAAACTAGTTTTTAACAAATTTCGATGTTAGCTCCAAGGGAATAACACTGCTGGGAGCTTACTGTCCAACCCCGGCTTCACGCGTCATTGCATGCCCCACAGAGTTTTGAGTCATGCACCCCTGGATTTGATTCCACGGATCAACTGAAGTCCAACACCACAAGCCATTTGCCCAACTGCCTCCACACGCGCTAGCCCAAAGTCGGTGCCTGTAGCCCACGCGCCGCCGTAAGCAGTGGTTGTTTACCATGCGTGTAGCCTCACTGCTCGATTAATTCGATGTTTCACTTCAGCCAACTTGTAGATCGGGGTCTTGTGCTCTTTTTCCACCCTTTGTCGCTCTTAAAAAATAACTTTTTCACTAAAAAAGAGTGAAAAAACTTAATTGAGGTGTTATCCCGACCACAACCAAAAGAGAGAGAGAAGCCAATGCCTTCCCATTCAAATCTGGAAGAAAAACTCCTCCCCCTTGTTGTTGTATAGTCGTTCGAAGTGATGGAGAGAGAAAACAACCCATGAGGAAAAGAGAAAACAAGGAGAGGCATCATTGAAAAATGTCACCACCGTGTTTGGCCTCCTGCGAGACCTTGCTAGGAGCACGAAGTAGAGAGTGGTCGAGAGAGAAAGGGATGGATCATTAGAGGGAGAGAGAGATAGTGGCGTGAGAATGGGAAAAAGAAAAGGAAGGAGGAGACTTTTTTTTCTTTTGGAAAGCAATTTGGAGGTTAGGATTTCAACTATGAGCTTAAATAGGGTTCACCACAAAACAATAACCTTAAAGCCCCTTGATTTAATTACAAAAATGCCATCAAGCTAATTTTATTTCCCTTTTTCTATAAATGCCAAAAAAAAATTACTTAATCCCTCTTTGAAATTAACCCAAATAATTCTCCAATTCTAATACTTTCATTTTTCTCTTTTTACTAACTTAGAAAAAAAATAAAAATAAAAAAAAACTCATTCATCAAACTTTAATTCACCAATAACTGAAACTCATAATCCATAATTTAACAAAATATCATCACCACAAAATAACAAATATAAATAAATAGGGCATTATATAACTCCTACCTTAAAATCTTTCGTCGCGAAAGTTGCTAAACATAAACAACCTGTCATTTGTTCGAGTTTGTTGCCTAACTTGAACTGCCTGCAGTACTCTTGGGACAGTTCACGACTATGTGACCTTCCTTGTGACATGTGAAACATACTCTGTCCCTAGCCACACAACGACCCCAATGCTGCTTCCCACATCTTGTACATGCTGGCTTCTCTTGATTTCATCCTTATTGCCCATTAGGCTATTGAACGTGAGACGATATTTGCTCAAACTTTCCTTTCTGCTCGAAGGTAGTTCCAAGTGCCAAAGGGGTCTGGGATCTGTTGGCTAGTCAGGAGTGAATTAGAGAAGCTATATGTAACACTGAAGCATAGTCTACTCGACAATAAGCTGTGTCATGGATCCTTAAATCCTATCCTTAAGGCTCAAGTTTAATCTCTCTGCCTTCTTAGTTTCGGTGTTGACAAGCTCGATAGTAAATGTCACCAGTCTGGAAAACTCTCAATCGTACTCTTCAGCTAAGTGACTTCCTTGTTTCAGGTTGAGAAACTCAGCTTGCTTTCTATACCTCTCGATTACAGGGTAGTACTAGCGTAAGAAAGCTTCTTTAAACTGAAGCCAGATAACCAGTCTCGCGCTGACATCAATAGTTCAAGTACCAGGCATCTCTCTTCAGCATAAAGACCGTGCAATGTATTTATAGTCTTCTGGACAGTTCATGTAACGAAATATGGTTTTCATCGAGAATAATCACGACTCCGATGCGATAGGGTCAATAGACATTCTATCAAACATCTCGGAGTCAAACTTCTTAAAATTTTTGAAGTATCTATCCCAAACTGAGATACTACCATGATCCAAAAGTACTCCGGCCATAGTGTTGGCCACTGCTGAGTCCACCAATGTCTACAGCATCTCTAATAGCATCGACGCCACCGGGTGGGGTTTTGCCTCTGGTTGAGCAGCAGGCCGCTTCTAGCGTGGATCCTCAGCTGACCCACTAGTTGAGATTTTGGCTACTCTTGGGGACCTATAGGGGTACTAGTTGTGGGGCCGCTCGACCCCTACCTTTACCTCATCCACGTCTGCCAACTCCACGTCCTCGGGGTGGCATTTTTTAAATACTAACTTAAGTAAACTATCTTAACACAAACCTATATTATACTCAACTAACAGTATACTACTCTATAGCATGCTCAGATATAGTCATCAAATTACAACACGCATAATTCTCAACAACGTGCTTATCTCATAAAAATGGAATTCAAGTAACTCTTTCTTAACGAACTAACATACTTGGTGGTGATGAGATGATTATTGTTTGGCCATGGTGACTCACTTATGACTTACTTATGCTTATGATGTAAGCAGTCTATAAAATCTCAAATTGGGCTTTGATACCAACTACAATGACTTGGCTAATAATAACCTTAAGGTTGTTATCATATGCATGCTTAAGAAACTTTAAAGGTTTCAAAGGAATAAAACTGGGTGAAAACGCTTTAAATGCAAATTCAAAGTTAAACCTCAAATTGGGATCCCAAATAAAAACACTTTAAAACATGGAATAAAAATCACAAAATACAAGTTCAACAAAAATTCCAAATAAACAATTCATGATTCTAAACTAAATGTTGAACTAATTATCATCCTCATGGCCTCAGTAACCCAGTTTGTCATCCACCACACACATTACACCTGTTACCTGAAAAATGTTAATAGAATAGGTTGAGTATTTAACAAATATCTAGTATGTGACCGAGCTTACGGGGTTGGACCTACAAACAAATACAATCATGCAACTCATGGTATGGACATTTGGGACCTAATCTTCATTTTTCGACAATATACTCTTCTTTTCATGTCATGTGAACAACAACCTTTATTCCACCATGGAGTCATCTCACTTTGGGTATGAGTGTGGACCCTCGATTTATTGGAGATATCCAACCACATCTTAGGCTAGATGACACTCATTCAGCGTAGCCAGATCCCACCCAACATTGACTCTTAGGGTGTGGGAGGTAGTTGTCACACTCTTATAAAACATGGTTTCATGTACTATGGTTCATGCAAGGTCCCACATACATACGACATGTAAACTTAACATCATACATCATGCAGGTCATACCACATTACTTAACATCACATCGTAACTTAGTAGATCCAGTTCAAGCATGCAAACACACTAACATAATTAAATATTACCACAACTCATCAAGATAAAACATACTAATATGCCATAACACTTTTCATGGTGCCATAAAATACAAGGTATATCATACTAGTTATCATGATATTCTACATATACATGGATTACAACTTACATACATCATTTGACTTAAGTGCTAAGGCAGATTCGTAAGCGTAGTCACTTACCTCAAGCGAATTCTACAACTTTCCTAACAAGTTGGTCCACCTAAACACAAACATGTAATTCTTTTTGGAAAACTATCATAAAACTAGTTTTTAATGAATTTCGAGGTTAGCTCTAAGGGAATAACGTTGCTTGGAGCTTACTGTCTAACCTCAGCTTCGCGCAATGCAGAGTTTTGAGTCACGCACCCCTAGACCTCTTCACGCAGGCAAGACAGGATCTTTCGCTCTCTCATCTTCTTTGTCCTCTCTGTCTCTCTGTCTCTAACTCTTTTTTCTCTTTCCCGATGGCAAGACAGGTGATTCCGGGGCAGTGAAGCATTGAAAAGGACCATGGTGACTAGATCTACGTGTTGGTAGAGGTGGGACACCGAACAAAGCATCAGAGAGCTCTCATGCACGATGCTCTTGGTCAGTGATGGCATGTGAACCATACGCACAGTGACGAAAGACATTCTAACTACACTTGAAACATCATAATCAATGGCTGAAGGCAGTGCAGGGCTTCTGGTGGTGCAAAATCGAAAACGAGGGTGCGTGACTAGTTTGGAGACCGCACATGAAGATAATGAAAGATAGTGAGCTCGTCGTAGCATTTTTTCCCCAAATCTTAACCAGAAAGTCGTTTAAACCTAAGATTATACTAGTTGCTAAATAAATTTGGGTGTTTGACCTTAGGTTGACCAAGCTTCGTTAATCGGACCATTAGGTGATCTTAGAACTCATGTAAGTTAAATGGCTATGCTTACATATCCGCATTAGGGCTTATGTCAGATTGTTTGTTGTTTGTATGCCAAAATCCATGTTTATGTAAATTATCATGTTAGTTGCTATATTGTGTATGTTTAATGCCATCATGAAATATGATATAGCATGCATGACTAAAATATCATATGTTGTGATATGACTACTATTAGGTAATGAGTTAGCATGCTTGAGTTTGATCTACTGAGATGAGAGGCTATATAATGTTGTATGACATGCATGATGTGTTATATTAAATGTTCATATCATACGTATGTGGGACCTTGCGTGAACCATACTGCATGAATACATATTTTATAAGAAGGTGACAACTTCCTCCCATATCATTAGGTCGTGTTAGACAGGATCTAGCTGCACTAAATTGGTACCATTTACCATTAGATGTTGTAGTTTACCCATATAAATCGAGGGCCCACACTAGTTCCTAAAGTTGAGGTGGCTTTATGAAGGGATAAAGGTTATTGATCACCCAACATGAATATCAAGAAATGAATTTGATTGATCACGAATGGATCCCAAATGTTTATACCATGACTTGTATGATTGTAAATGTTTCATATCTGACTCTGTAAGTTGGGTCACTTACTGGGTATTTATTTTAAATACTAAACCTTTTCAATATAACATCTTCCAGGTAATGGGCATAACGGCGTGGTGGATGGTGAGGCAGGGTTACTATGCTCCATGGTCAAAGTACTGAACTTCCACATTCCACATTAAGTCTAGGGCCACTCATAGTTTTTTCTTTGAAACTTCTATTGGACTTATGTTTATGTATTTTTTTTCTGGGATCTCAAACAAAATTTTGAACACTTATTTATGATTTCTAAGCATTTGTCTTTTCGTTGTTTCTAATGCATGTATGTGGTAACGATCTTAAGATAGATTAAGCTTTAAGTTGGGTCGTTATGAAATCAAATTTCTTTTTAACCTTGTACAAATGTACTATTTAATTCATCAGAATTTATAGGAAAGATATTATTGACTCCTATTGTTTTTATTTAAAAGACATATTACGAGAATTTTTTTAGTAAATTATTTTAATGATGAAATTAAATATTTAAAACCACGATTTAATGTTAATTAATTGATTCTCATTTAATCATAGTTTATTTTTCAATTTATATTTCAACTTTGCAATAAAGTAGTGTGTATATATAGACAAGAATGCACGACAGGCTAAATATAAATAAAACTTAGTTAAAACTGTATCAACATTCAATAATTGCCATAAATTCAAAATATAGCAATTTGAACGAACATAAATCCCAAAGAAAAAGTTCTATGCCATGATAGATTAACAATAGAGGATGCGTGCAACCGTAGGGTTGGTCAGTCACCAACTCATATTCCTATGATGTTGATTATCGTGTTTTTGACAAGATTTTTGCCAAACTACTTTAGCAAAAAACAAATTTAGTGTAACCCATGTTTTAGATTATATAGTTTCATCCCAACAAGTGTCGTCGTAGGTAGGGATCGGTCCAAAACCTGCCCAAGACCCCACATGAACCTCACGTTCAACAATGAAGACCATAGAATACATTGTCAAATATCTTTCTCCCACTCAATATTTTAATAAGTTTTGGGATTTTTAAAACTCAAAAAATGGTTAACTTTTTACTAAGTTAATTCCAATCTAATCCATTTAACTTTTTAAAATGTGTTAGGTTAACTTTAAAGTGAATTACCAAGTTTTAACCTAATTAAAACTTTTTACATTATGAACCTTCTTAATGAATTTAAATAAAACATTGTCCAATTCAACTCCTAGGTAGGTCCCCAGGTTGAAGTGTTCCTTAGACAGAGTTCCTTTATGGACAATTTTTATTCAATTTCATGAATTTTTAATTAACAATTAATTAAAAATAAATAAATTAACCTATGTGGATTTAATGTCCAATTTATTTAAACAAATAAAATTCATATGAATCACTCAATTTTAGTTTATATTAAATTTTAAACCATTTAAAAACTACTTAACTAAATTATAATTTAGTTTCTAATTAGTTTTAGAACTCTTCTAAATATAATTAACTAAATTATTAAGCTAATCAAATTAGGAGCATTCTAACATTCCATAGAATAACAATTATTTTAAAATGCATGAATGCATAACCTATAGTGTGAATTGCAAAACTATATGGCATACTTTTTATGAAATATAAAAATATCATCATGCATCACATGCAAAATCATATATACATCACATGCATATATCAAAATTATTTAAAACTATATCAAACATATAATAATAAATAATAAATAGCAAATTTGATTGGTATATTTTGGCATATCTTAAGAAATTGAAATTGAAATTAAATTACAAAATATAATTATGAAGACATATATGGCCTTCAATTTCTTCTCTCCGGGCCCACTTAAAATTAGGGTTTTGAAACCCTAAATTTCATCTCTTTCTCATGAGTAATCAGTTGCCATTTTGCACCTCCATCGCTGAAAACAAAACAAACTTGCTGACTCAACTCAATGGGAAATCAGTTCACGAACATCTTCACCAGCAACTACTTGGAGTCCACCACTCACGCCGGAAGCCATCCAATTAAAAAAAAAAAACTTGTACAGAAGTCATCCTTTACAAGTTTGCAAGAGAATGTTCAATGGTGATAGTCATTGCCGAAAATAACAACACAACACGTTTGGAAGTAAGATGATAAAACTCCACCAATTGGAGAAAAAAAAATTCCTTTGACTGAAGTAACAAGCCATCACCAGCAATCTGCATGCCTAATTCTTTTTTTTATAAATAAAAGCACTGATTGTGCAACAAATTGGCATAGCCTCACCATCGCAAGCTTCACCGCTTGTAACTCACCACCGGCGAACATCTCAACACCGAAAAACCAAGTTGGCAACACTAACCACACTTTCAATTTAAATTTTATTGTTAGAACAATTCAATCATCGAAAGTTCCAAAACTTGCGATGTCTTCAAATAAGAGCTGGAAAAGCTCCACCACCCTTGTTAGACCAGTTCATTAATACGGTTTTAGTGGGACTAGTTTTTCTATTATTGAACTATTGTTACTCTTTTATTTTCTCAGTTATGGCTGTTAGTGTTAACCCACATTGTAATGTGAGTAAGTGGACTAAAATCTCTCAACCACAATTAACTACCCCATATACTGTATTTAAAAAGTTCTCTCTCTCAATAAACAAAATCAAGGAAAATTGAGTAATCTTGCCTCTCATAAATCCTTTGGTTAGCAATACTTAAAATTCAAGTTGGTATTAGAGCTTCTGAGCAAACGCCGCTCCATGACAACTGATAGCATTGGAAATTCAACTTCTGTTCCCCAAGTAACAACTCCACAGTGATGACTACACCAAGCCAACCCTCATCAACCTCGATTATCAACGCCTCATTTGGGCACCCTTTGAGCACTATACTAATGGTAAAATTAGATGAGAAAAACTACTAATGGTAAAATTAGATGAGAAAAACTACTATCTATGGAGAGGAATGGTCATCACTGTACTTCGAGGGCAGAAAGTCGATGGATATGTCCTTGGCACAAAAGTTCCTCCCAACCAGTTCATAGCCTCCATTACAACAGTTGGAACATCAGAACCAATCGTCAATCCTGCGTATGAAGAATGGTACGTTGTGGATCAAGCTCTTTTAGGCTGGCTATTTGGCTCAATGACACCTTCAATTGCGTGTGATGTGGTGGAATTAAAGACCTCTAGGGATCTCTGGGCGGCTCTTGAAGAACTATATGGAGCAACCAGCAAAGCATGTATTAATCAACTCAGAAATACACTTTAAAACATGAAGAAGGGATCAACCAAAATGTCTAAGTACCTGGGCCTTATGAAGCAAACTGCAGAAAATTTGAAACCTGTTGGAGAACCTGTAACCTTCAGTTACCTAATGTCTTGTGTTTTGTCAGGTTTAGAAGCTAAATACAACCCCATTGTGTGTATCATTCAAAACAATGTAGCTATGGCGACTTGGCAAGAACTATACGCCACACTAATTACCTTCGAGAACACCCTCAGCGACTCAATGTCATCTCTTTCAGCACAATAATTGGAGAAGCAGGTGCAAATTATGCCCACAGCAATAGATCAAACTACCAATCACATAATCAACAACCCTCTGGATTCAGTCGAGGATAGAACAAAGGTTCGAATAATGCTGGGAATTATAGAGGGAGAGGTCGTGGAAGGAGTAACTAGAATAGGAATAACAGCAACAAACCAACATGCCAAGTTTGTGGCACATGTGGACACTCGGCTGCAGTATGCTACCATAGGTTTGAGAGAGATTTCAATAGCACTGCTAATTCCTCTAACCTACCAATGCAATAAGAAATTTAGCCTACATTGCAACTCCAGAAGTAGTCTCGGACCCCAACTGGTTAGCTGACAGTGGAGCTTCAAATCATGTGACTTCAGACCTTGGAAACCTGAACATCAGTGCTGACTACAACGGTAATGAAACCCTAACTGTAGGAAATGGTAGCAAGCTAAGTATCTCACATATTGGTCACAATTCAATTGATCTTAAACACCTACATTGTCCACCTATAGCACTTAGAAATATCTTGCATGTGCCTCACATAAAAAGGAATTTACTTAGTGTAGCTAAACTCACATCTGATAATAATTGTTATGTTGAATTTCATTCTAAATATTGTCTTATGAAGGACAAGGAAACAAAGAAGGTCATGCTGGAAGGGACACTTAGGGATGGCCTATATCAGTTGACTCTTCCTATCACAAACACACAGCCAAGTAATAACATTCACTGCCATAGAAAAATTCAGAATCAAAAGGGTCCCTCCAATCCTCAAAAGTCTAAGTTGTCTTTCAATTCCTATGTTGTTAGTTTAAATACAACAAAATGTAGCATCTCAGTAGACACATGGCATCAACGTTTAGGCCATGCATCCACAAGAGTCTTATCCAAAGTTTTTCAAGATGTTGATGTAAAACCTACTATTGTTAATGGAAAAGTTAGTTTTTGTGATGCATGCCAATATGGAAAATCACATGTTTTACCGTTTAAATCATCTACCTCTACTACTAGCAAACCACTTGAACTTATACACTGTGACATTTGGGGCCTTTCACCAATAACCTCAACTTCTGGCTATCGCTTTTACATGAGCTTTGTAGATGACTTTTCTAGACTAACCTACATATATCCTCTTAAAGCCAAGGGAGAGTCACTTTCAGCCTTTATTCAATTTGAAACTTTAGTTGAAAACCAATTTGAAAAGAAAATCAAAACAATTCAAAGTGACTAGGGATGAGAGTTCAGATCCTTTGTTCTAATCCTAAAGGAAAATGGAATTCATCCCAGGCTTTCGTGTCCTCACACAAGTGAATAAAATGAGCTAGTAGAGAGAAAACATAGACACGTCGTAGAAATGGGCCTAACACTCCTAGCACAAGCTGCAATGCCCTTAAGATTTTGGTGGGATGCCTTTACCTCAGCAGTTTATCTCATTAATAGAATTCCAACCCCTGTTTTAAACAATATTTCACCTTGGGAGAAAGGATTTGGCACTAAACCAGACTATAGTTTACTAAGAGTGTTCGGAACAACCTATTTTCCTTGCTTAAGACCTTACCAAAACCGCAAATTCAATTCCATAGTACCAAATGTGTCTTTCTGGGTTATAGTGACTGCACAAAGGTTATAAGTGTCTAAGTTCAAGTGGTAGACTTTATGTCTCAAGGCATGTAATATTCAATGAGCTTGAATTTCCCTTGAAAGATGGTTTCTTAACCAATTCACCAGAAAAGCAACAATCCTTTGATACCATAGTTTCCCGGTTTCATTTTCCCATAACTCAGTCACAAAATTCAGGAATTTTAAACTCTCACACAACTACTAGCTTTGAGTCAGCATGTAGCCTTAGGACATCTGATCAAGGGCCATCCCTCAACTTCTCACAGTCCATTGCAACATCACAGTCTTTGGTTCCTACTCCTAGTCAAGCAAGAGATGCCTCACGTGATGACCAATCCACTGAAAATAGAACCACATCCACAACTGACCAAATAACTTCACCTACACCCGAATCTACATGCCTTGTGCCCATCTCAGAAACCTCAAATCATCCAATGCAAACAAGATAAAAAAAAGTGGTATCTTCAAGCCCAAAACGTGGAACTACCTTGCATACCCAACCTCAAGCACAAACCTTGATGTTCAGGAACCTAGAAATGTCACAGAAGCTCTACTACCAGCCAACTGGAAGAAAGCAATGGAAATAGAAATGAATGCCCTAGCTAAGAACCATACTTGGCTCTTCTACCCTCTTCACCTACACAGAACTTAGTGGGGTGTAAATGGGTATTCAAACTTAAACGAAACTACAATGGGAGTATACATAAACACAAGGCTAGGCTTGTTGCAACGGGTTTTCATCAAACCCCAGGGATAGACTTCAAAGAGACCTTCAGTCCAGTAGCTAAATCCTCAACAATCTGCATTATTCTTACCTTAGTCATAGCATATGACTCGCCAATTAGACAGCTTGACATCAACAATGCCTTTCTAAATGGGCACCTTAGTGAAGATGTATATATGAAACAACCTAAGGGCTTTGTTGATAGCAGTAAACCTCTCCACGTTTGTAAATTAAACAAAGCTTTATACGGGCTGAAACAAGCTCCAAGAGCTTGGTTTGAGAGACTAAAGAAAGTTCTGCTTAACTGGAAATTCCATAATTCACATGCCGATAACTCATTGTTCTACTATGTGACAGATAAGGTGAAAGTCTACTGCCTAATCTATGTAGATGACATTCTTGTGAAATGGGATAATGCTGACTTTATAAACAGATTTGTTCAAACCCTTAACCAAGTGTTTGCATTAAAAGACTTGGAGGATTTATCATATTTCCTTAGTATAGAAGTCTATAGGGACAAAGACGAGATTCACCTAAATCAGTCCAAGTATATTGGGGACCTCCTTGAACAGTTAGAACTTACACACCTAAAGCCTTGTTCAACTCTGGCAGCAACAGGAAAGAAACTTACTGCAACTGAAGGAGAGCTTATGGAAAATCCCAGCCTTTATAGGAGTGCCATAGGGGCCCTACAATACTCAACAATTACAAGGTCTGAAATTGCTTACATTATCAACAAGCTTAGCCAATTTCTGTAGCAGCCTACCTCATGCCACTGGCAAGCTATTAAAAGAGTTCTAAGATACCTTAAAGGAACTCAATTTGATGGTCTTTATAACCCAAAATCAGATAACCTATCTATTGTTGCCTTCTCAAATGCATATTGGGCGTGCAATCTCGATGACAGGCATTCAATAGCCGCTCATTGCATGTTCCTAGGTGAATCTATGGTGTCTTGGAGTTCAAAGAAAACACACGTGGTAGCTCACTCCAGCACTGAGTTAAAATATAGGTCCCTCACTCATACAGCCTCGGAAATCATTTGGATTCAATCCCTACTAAATGAAATTGGCTACAGTTCATCTTCAACACCTATCATCTGGTGTGATAATGTTAGTGCCCTCTCTCTGGCAGCTAATCCTATTTTTCACTCACGAAGCAAGCATGTTGAGTTGGATGTTCACTTCATTCGCGACAAAGACCAGACATCCAGAATGTACCTTTAGATCAACAATTAGCTGATGGGCTTACAAAACTACTCTCTACATCCAAGTTTAATGAACTGAAATTCAAACTTCAAGTGCTACCAACCCTCTTTCGTTTGAGGGAAAGTGTTAGACCAATTCATTAATACGGTGTTAGTGAGACTAGTTTTTCTATTATTGAAACTATTGTTACTCTTTTATTTTCTGACTTATGGTTGTTAGTGTTAACCCACGTTGTAATGTGAGTAAGTGGGCCAAAATCTCTCAACCACAATTAACTACCCCATATACTGTATTTAAAAGGTTTTCTCTCTCAATAAACAAAATCAAGGAAGATTGAGTAATCTTGCCTCTCATAAATCCTTTGCTTAGCAATACTTAAAATTCAAGTACCCTGTCTTGTCGTTGCAACCATTCCACCGACTAGAATTTCTAAAGTATCGAATAGCCTCTTTATTTTTAATTTTAATTATTCCACCAACTGATCAATGCTTGAGTTATTTTTGCAACCACCAACGACAACATCTCACGTACCACATCCCCTTCAATATAAAGATCATCACCGATCAGTAGCTACAACTTGAATCATGCTCAAAGGCACGAGTTGGTGGAGTTCACTTATGGTTACTAATTGCTACAATTCTTTTCTTCTCCTAACGAATTAGAAGAATTAAAGAAAATTACATTAAATCCTAACCCTTAAGGGTTTTGCATTTGATCTAATGCCAAACAAATATGCCTAAATGGCCAAAAAAAAATTGCAAACCAGATCAAAAGAAAAAAAATTTCTTAATAAAAAATTTCCCCCAACCTTTTAATCAAAAGGGTAGAAGGCCTCTCTAATACCAATTGAAAAAAACAACCGAGATCCAATCCAGAACCTGGCATAGCGAAAGTGGGCGCATTGATTAGAAAACACAGATCTCAATGACAACTTTGTATTAAAAGAATTTTCATAAAAAAATAAGTTTGAAATCATACCTTTGGGATGTCAAGGGGGCAAATCGTGGGACTCTACATGATATTCTCCAAGCTATATGGGAACCTTTGGGAGAACTTAGAAGAAAACTAATTTTCTCTATATTGCTCTTGGGATGAGAGAGGGAGGCAAAGAATGCTTAGCTTGGTTTAGCCATAAGTTTCCATATATAAGGCCAAAAACCCTAAAGACTTTAAAATTCTCTAATTATGAAAATTAAAATCCTTTTTAATTTTTAAAATTAATTGCTCAACACCCATCTCAAGGGTTGGGGTTCATGGACTTCTCCATGGACCCCAATATTAAGTCATGCTTCATTGAACTCAATGAACCCATTTTCTGTAATTGAGCCTAAAGTTGGTCCAATTATCCAATTAGTCTTCCAATGTCCAATTGACCTAATGGTATTGGTGCTCTGAATGGCTGATAAGAATCAGTTAAGATGAAGCCATAGGTTGAGGCACATGATTTTTCCGCATTTTTATATGTTTTATTTTCCGTATTATAAAGTTATTTAGTTAATTTTGTATTATTGAACCATTATGGGTTTTAGCATTTTATTTCATTCTTGAAGATTTTTAAGCGTTATATTATTATGTTTTAAATTGGGATCCCAATAATTTTACATTTAATTATTTTCTCTATTTTAATTATGGTTGCTTAAATTTCAATATAAAACTCTAAATGCTAAACCCAAGTCATTTGAATGTTTTCACTAGTACAAAATAGGGTTTTAATTTTGGGCATTGCCCGACATTAAAGCCTTTTGATGTCGGACGCCTGTCCGACATCAATACGAGTGTCATTGTAAGTTACAATGTCAGACACTTTTAATGTCGGGCATTGACAGACATTAAAAGTGACTGACATTGTAACTTACAATGACAGACATTTTTAATGTCGGGCCATGCCCGTCAATAAAAAATATTGTCTGACATTAAAAATGACTGACATCATATGTTACAATGTCGTACACTTTTGATGTTGGGCATTGCCCGACATTAAAAGCGTCTGTCATTGTAATTTATAATGTCGGACAATATTTAATGAAGGGCAAAGCCCGACATAATTTCGTTAATAATATAATAAAAAAAATTCATTGATTTGAGCAACTCAGATTGACACCATGCAATGAAAGTATAGATAGTTCCCAAGCTACTACATTTATTTTCCCTTCTTTTGAAGTTGATGCATTAATAAACAAGTTAGGTACCTCATAACAAAAAAAAACCAATGAAGCTTGAAACTACTTCTTATTAAATATTCATACATATACATATATATGCAATCTAATGAAGTCGAGTTCAACATCAGCAATCTTAAACACATGAAGACCCTTGCATTACAGCAAGAAATAATTAACTAAAGACCCCTTGAGCTACAAACCTAAAAAAAATTAGTTGGAAACTTCTGAGGTACTAAATGTCAAAAGATCATATAGAAATCTAAATCGTCAAGCTTGATACAAAACCTTGCTGGGTAAGTAACCAATATTTGTTCTTGGTAAGAAATAAAGTACGAAACTATCTCAAAAAAACTACAATCAATCCTAAGTTTTTTAGAAAAACCCAAATAGAAACTCTTGTTTCAAGATTCAAAAACTCAACTCTACTAACCAGATTCTACACTTCAAACTATTGTTCAACACGAATCTTGAAAAATACATGAAAAATAGTAGAAGAAGAAAGGAAAAAAAGATGAAGAGAACTTACCGTCGAAGCGAGATGAGGATAGTGAAAAACAATGGTACCAACGGTGAATGAGGGCGAATCTAACTCTAAGAAATGGTGGAAGGAGGGGAAGGGGTGGCAGAAGAGTGCATGGAGGAGATGAGAGACAGCGGCAGAAAGAGGGGAAGCTATACCCAATAGTGTTTGTGCGTGGGAGAGGGAGAACGATGGCAAAAGGAGGTCAACGGCGGTGGTAGAGCAGAATGAGGTGAGCTGAGGGTAGCACGGCGGAAGGAACTAAGGGACAGGGGAGGGTTTCTGCAACAAGCTTCGGGTGTGGGAGAGAGAAATGAAAATAGGAAAGAAAATAACGTTTTTTTAACAGAACTTTTCATGTCGGACTATTTAATGACGGGCATTGCCCAACATAAAAAGTAGAAATTTCATACCAAAATGGCGCGTGTTTTAGTGCCCAAAATCTGAAGTAGCAAATTATTTAATGACGGTGAATGACTGTCATAAAAAGTGAAAATTTCAAACCAAAATGGCGCGCGTTTTACTACCGAAAATCTCACTTTTAATGTCGGTCAATGCCCGACATTAAAAGTAAAAAAGGCACGACTTATAATGTTAGACATTGCCCAACATTAAAAGTTTTTTCTTTTTGTCCGTCATTAAAACTACGCGCGTTTTTCTTAAGACCGACATTAAAACTCATATTTGTACTAGTGTTTATGCATGCATCATTGTAACGATTCTAGAAATTGAATCATAAAAAGTTGGATCGTTACATAAATGCTATTAAAAAACCAAACAGGCGGGCTAAAATTTTGAGGTTCACAGGCCGCAATTATTTTCCCAAAAGAAAACCCCTAACATTTTCTCTCTCTCCATTTTCAAATTCTACATTTTGGATTTCTTTCAACTCCTCCCTCTAACACCCCAAGCCTAAACGTTTCGTCCTTCTCCACACAAAATTGATAAAGAAGAAGTAACCCCACATCTTCGAGCAACCCAACAGGTCGACAAACCTGTTTCTAGTAGTTTCAGTGACCAAAGTCCTCAATTTTCCCTCCCTTCTCTTCCTGTCTCCGTCATTCCTCATTTTCTACTTGCTGCCTTTGCTAACTTCGCACATTATTACAATTTTCCATTGAAGTTAAGGGGAAACGTTTGACCAAAATCCTTGGAATTTCGAGACCACTATCAGATAATTTCCAATAATCAACGATGACGATGAGGAGCAACATTGATTTCAACAAAGGGGTCGTCTGAATCGGAAGAGAGGAGTTTGAGCTTCTAGATGATGTCAAGGGAATAAGAGGCATAATGATCGAGATGAATTTTCAGGTTCTAAGTTGGATTCCTGCAACATAATGATCTGGTATACTTTCCCAAGTGGAGTTTGGGAGGGCGAAGAAGGTAAATGAGTCTGCTCTCTCGTTTGAATTTTGTGCCTTCAAATTCTGAAGAATTTCGTTTATGCAATTATATTGGGTGTTAAATTACAAGTACGTTTTTTTTATAAGAGTTACAAGTATATTTTTCTGTTTTGACTTTTATTTTTTTACATTTTTCTTGGCTACATGATAGTCACCAATAAATTTTAGCGGCTCCATTATATATAGTTTGATTATTTGAAATATGTGTGTGTTTCTTAAATAAAGAGAGAAAATTTTTAGTTGGTATGGTGAACACAAAGCTTTAATATCCTTTGAAGCTTACACAAAACACACTCCATTTAGCATGGAAAATCGGCTTTTTGGCATGTATTATGTTCATAATACAGCTTGTTTAGCATGGATTGAGACTTTGCGCCCATGAGGGAACTTGCAAAGCTTCACAAGACACTCGATCTATTGTTATTTATTGATGATGTAAGTGTCTTGAATTCATGGGCAGATGTAGAATTGATGGAAACAGTACTAAGATAGTATGATGTGCTTTTGACAACATTTTGTTGTTGTCAATTCAATCCTTAATATAAGGAGTATACCATGTTTGGTTGGAATCTAAAAGGTGGAACTTTACTGTGCATTAATAACCATGGGCTTTCTTTTATGCCTTCTGTATTTGGTTTAGTTTGTTGGTTTGAGCTTCCATATTAGGTGGAATATGCATTTTTCAAAGTGAAAAGCATAATGCATGCAGAAAAGTATATCTAAGGAACTATAGTTTATACAAATGCTAGGCTCATGGAACATTTGTCTGTGGCAAAAATGGCGTGGGTGTGGCTGAAATGTTCAATTGTGAAAAACATTTGGACATATGTGTTGGCACCCTGAGCAAGGCAGCATGGTGCTTTAGTGGGTTTCATATAGCAAGCAGGTAATAGTTGACATGTCTTGTTTTACTCTCATTCATTATATTACATTTGGCTGATCTTTTCAAGAAAGCCTAGTACTAAATTTCAAGTGCAATGATTGATGGTAACAATCTACTTCTTGACAATCAAACCATCCCTTGACTTGCATTTATTTCCCTATTATAGTATAAACTTAATTTCCCTCATGTTTATGCCATTACATATACAACCATAAGAAAGATGATTTAAGGTTTTCTAAAGTTGTCGATATTTTATTGGAATCAATTTATGCTTCGTCTGTTAAATTTTGCTTCTTACCCCTTTTTTTTTCCTTTTTAGGTGAAGTAAATCAATCAATTATAATAAGGTAGTGTTGGTGCATGTTTTCAACTTCTACTCATTTTTTTATATAAATTTTTAATTCATTCTTGTTCTCTCCCCGTTTTCCCTTTTTATTTTGTGCAATTTTAATTTTTGGAGAGATGATATTGAGTGACATTTTGAGATGTTAAACATGATCATATTTTTGTTATTGAATGATGTGGCCTAATATGATGGTATAGTTTACAAAGGTTGAAAGACTAAGTTCATAAATTGATGTACTTTTTATGTGAATAAATTTTATTTTATTTCTATTATTGGATGGTGATTCAAGAGTACTACTAGTGCTTCTTTTTTTTTCTCTCTTTTCGAATATTTAAGGGTGTCAAATCCACTAGAAATTTGCAACTCATTTCTAATACATAATTAATGAAATATTTCATGCATCAAATGTTTTACGGAGCTTTAGAAGACACTATGTCGGGGACCAAATAGATCCTCAAACACAATCACTAACCTTGTAAGTCTCATGCACACTCAAAAACAATTATACCATTGTATATTTTCGATATCTAAAATACTTATAATTTATTTATCACTTTTTTCATGCACAGTTTAAAAAAGCCATATACACAAATCGAAATCAACGAGATACAAGATGAGTGAGGCGAATATGTTGTGAACTTCACTTAGATAGATTAGTCAATATAGATTTCATTATTCTAGCAGTGATTTTGTACAATTGTGAACCATTTATATCTTACATGTGTTGTATCAATGAGCTATTTATCATTTTGCTCGTTATTTATCATTTTGTAGTTTATTTGTACGCAGAAGGGTGTATTGATTCTTAAGAATGAAGGTTTTTCATTGTAGATACTCTTACATAAGGGTGTGTTGTGTTTAATCCATGAAAGAAGGTGACAAGTTGGATGATTTCCAATCCATTATTTAGGTTTATTTTCTTTCAATTTTGTTTATTATGCAAGTTGTTCAAATGTACCTACTTTGGTCCTTCATCTTTGTTTAAATGGAAAATAAAACTTTTTGTTTTATTTTTTATTTTGTTTATATGCTCTTGTTTCATTCTTTTATGTTGTTATTATATTTCCTACTAACTTGGATATTTTTGTATCCAATTGAAATATTTTTTCATGCCTTTAGTAATACTCCCAAATGTGTGGCTAATAGCTTTCCATCCAAATACTGGAGTCACACAGTGTAAAGGGCTGCTAGTCTCTTGACTAGACACTTATTTAATCACCTAAATTATGATTTAGTTCAAGTTTTGATTTGGTTTTCATTTGCTTCTGCTATATCTGCTCTGCTATTCTAGTGTTGATGTGCTAACGCGCTAGCTTTCTTTCAACAAGTTAAGCTTCAAGTTCTTTAACCTGTCTTGTAGACTTTTGCTGTTCTGATATTTTCCTTCATCTTCAAGTCTAATCCATGAATTGTTTCTTCCATCTTTCTAACTTGTAGATCTTTACTCTACATATCCTATTTTGTGTTTTGAGCCATCTATTTGCATTTGAGATATTCAGACATATAAGTGGACAAGTCAAATATTCTTTTTCTTTAATTTGTATATGAGTACACTTAATTCACTAAAGGAAACAAAGATTTCCTTCAAAAGATTCATATTCTATGCTTCAAAACCTATTTTCTTGTCTCCTTTTACTTTGTATCAGCTTCGTACAAAACCGTCATCTTTTAGTTGAGTTTTGTCCATTGAATTCACTTTATGGTGATTTTGCATGCATAAGCTAGAATAGTTTGATTTCCATTGCTTATTTTGAAAACATATGTGCTTGTGGTGACTCTTTCTTGATGAATGATTATTTTGGGCTTGCATTTGAGAAATTTTTGTGTTTTTTAACCAGGTTGTACAAAATATTCCACCTCCAATACTCTTGGGCATTCCAATAGTTTTCATAAAGCCCCAGGAAGCATGCTCTACTGCAGAAGTTTATAAGGTAATGGAAATATTAGAATAAGAGAAAAGAAAATGAGAATTAGTTCTTATTTCCATTACATAATCAAGACTAATTTATATTCCTTAGTGCCTTCGGTTGGATCAAACAAGCAAGATGGATCCTTTGTTGTTCGATAAAATCTCAAAGAATGGAATATCCCAACACGTGTGTAGCAACGATTTGGCGTGAGTATGTCTAATGTTTACTCAAATGGACACTGGTAAACTAGTTTCATCACGTCTAGTTTTGTTAATTAGCATGTCATAATTTTCTCTATATTCCTCTGATAAATATTATGTTTGTGTACTATATTTTCAACTTTTAGAAGGTTTGGTCTTTAATTTTGATGATTTGGAACTATTTGTTTTATTTTCTCTAATCTTAGATGATTATATAGTCTTGTACGTGAATAAGGAAAGGAAAACCAAATATGTAGGTTCTTTAAAAGGATTTGCACAAGGTATGCGCTATTCATAAACATCTCTTCTACAAAATCTTCTATCAAAGTTTTTTATTTTGTTTTATTTTAATTTGTGATTTGGTCTTGGTTTTAGGGTGTAAATAGAAAATCATATGAAGTTTGAGATATAGATATGGAGTAGAATAGCCAAACTGTCATCCAACAAATAAATTTGTATGTTATTTTTGTTACACTTGATTTTATATGTAGTTGTAAAGATATGAATTTTTGTGTCGTATGTTGAACTAAATAAAAAATTTCAAAATTTTATGTGCATTCTATATTATATGAAACTATAATTAGTTTTTATAATATTAAGAGCTTATTTATTACTTTTAGTGTAAATTAAACCCAATAGTGAAAATTCGAAAATATTTTTTTATATTCTTTATATATTGTTGGAAATGATTGTGTAGAACTTTTAAGCTTTTATAATTGTTCTCTTGGTTGGGGATTGATTATTTATAAATTACATTTTTTTTTGGGTCTCGGTGAATGAAATAATGACGGCACGTGCATATTTATCGGAGGATATGTGTTAATCTCTCGAATTGATGAACCATGTGTGTAATTGAATTGACCATTTATTTTGGATTTGTGCACATTTTTTATCTTTAAATTTACTTGGACTATTGATTAGTACTGTTGAGGTTTGTACTTAACACAAAGATTATAAGAACTTCTTTTGGGATTAATATATAGCAGTTATTTTCTATAAAATTATATATTAGTACATTTTGTTCGTTCTTTATGGTTTATAGTTATAAGTAGATAATTTAATTTTACAAAACTATTTCAAATAGTTTGATACATTTATAAAATGTCTTCAATTGTGGTTCAACATCATACAAATTTACCATATTATTTGAAAAATGCTATAAATCAAAAAAATAAAAAAGAATAACTTTAGAAAAATGCTATAAAATGTTAACTATTTTTCATAACATCGTCTACCAAGACGCTTTCAAAACCAATACGTAATGTTTATAATAACATTTATTATATGCTATTAAACATACCATAGAATGTCCATGATAGCATGACTTCAATGCTATCAAAATGCTTTTATAGCATTTTTTCCTAGCTATAAAAGTTTAACATAGCATTTTTCATAAAGCTATAAAAAGTTTTCATAACATTAAAGTTATGTCATAGAAGATAGACTTTTTATAGCATTTTTCATAGCATTGGAAAAATGTTATAAAAAGTCCAAGATTTCCAATAACATTGCCTAACACAGCGATTCAAATACGCTATGGAAAGTCTTTAATAGCATTTTTTGACTGCTATCATATGTTATATTTGTTGTAGTGTGCTGAAGTGAGAACCTCCACGAGATGCATTCCCCGCTTTGTGTTGTTGTGTGCTCTAAGGTTCCTCGGGCTGGTATACTCTTGTGAGAGACAAGGAGAAAGTCTCACATGAGATGCATGACTGTTTGTGTTTGCATGTTTGACTCTAGGGGTCAGAGTTACTTATTGGGTATATTTTATATACTCAATCTTTTCCTTTTACTTTTTTAGGTAAGAGCAAGGATTGCTTAGGTGCATTACGAGGAGTGGTTGCATAAGGGTCATTATCGCGCGTTCCAGTCTTCCGCACGTGTTTACTTTGGGAGTTGCATTATTTTTCAGTGTTTTAACTAAATGTCGTACTTTTAAATTGTGTTTAGTTTCCTCTTTCATTTGTTTTAAATTCGAGATCCAAACTTGTTTTCATTGTATCTTTTCGGACTTAATTATTTTTGCTATGGAAATTTGATTTCATGTTTGGAAAATTATTTAGAACTTCTTTTTTTAAGAGCAAGCATGCAAGTAGCGACCTTAGGAGATCTAAGTTTAGAAGTCAGGTCGTTACAGATAGTATCCGAGCAAATACGGTTTTGTAGGCCGCTTACATGATAAGCACTCGTTTGTCATCATGGCCATGTAGCAACCACCTTGTCCTCATCAGGTATGCCTTTATTTTAGAATAAGGTTACTTGTGCTTTAAGAAAACGTGATAGACTTGCTTTGTGCTTGGGTTGTAATTTGTTTGATGAGTTTTGCGATAGATAGGCTGATTAGGCTTAGCTTTTAGATCATGGCTCACCGCAGTAGAGGTAGAGGTCGTGGAAGGGTGGTCCCACCGCCTACGGTCGAAGGGGAGCATCTCGAGGAATATCGTGAAAGGTAGCCCGCGGGCAGCAGGCTCTACCTACAGCGGCACCCCTGACTGCAAATGGTGTGTAGACAATGATACAGGCCGCGTTGAATAACCAAATGCTGTAGATCTTCCAGGGTCGTGAAAGTGTTTTGCTTCGAGCAAGATATATAAAGGGTTTTAAGAAGTACGACCCTAAGTTTTCAACGGAGTAGATGTGGACCCTATGAGGGCTGAGTTCTGGCTTGCTTCTATTGAGGCTATCCTTCGATACATGAACTGGCCTGATGAGCAGAAGGTTCATTGTGCAATATTCATGCTGCGAGACGACGCGTTGTTGTGGTGGGAATTGACCGAGCGTTCAATTGACATTGCAGTGGGATCGATCACATGGGCACGATTTAGGGAAGCGTTCTTAGTTCAGTACTACCCTGTTGTGGCACGTTTTGAAAGGCATGCAGAATTTTTAAACTTGAGGTAGGGTAGTTGAACGGTGGAGGAATACGAGCGAGAGTTCACTAGGTTGTCACAATTTGCTCCAGAGATGGACACCGATGCTAAGAAGACTAAGTGTTACATCATGGGGCTCAAGGATGGAGTTCAGGGAATAGTAGCGATTTGTTGCTCACAAGACTATGCGATGACCTTGAAAGCAGCCTCCTTGATCGATGCAAAGCCAACTGATGTGCAAACACAGATAATGCCTAGGCCCAGCAATTCCCAGATAGTAGTGGCACCAGGATCTAGTTCGGGACAAAAGAAAAAATTCGACACGACGATGACCACTCATCCTCAGCACATCCAGGATAGTAATGTCAGACCTAACCAGAATCAATACCAAGAGCAGAAGGGCAGAAACCAAGACTGGCCACCATGCAGGACTTGCGGGAAACAACACCGAGGACGTTCCATCGCCAGCGGCAAACTTTTCTTCAAGTGCAACAAGGAGGGTCATATAGCCCAGTATTGCCCAGAGAATGCATGAGGGGGAAATGTAGACCAAGTGGCTGATCAGACTCAAAGTAGCAACTTTCGAGGACGAAGGTTCTTAAGGTGGGAAGGTTGTAATGTCCCTTCATTTAATTAGTTCATATTATGAGTTGTTGAATTATGTAATTAAGGGACTAAGTTTCTTAATTATTCATGTGTGTTGGAGGGGAATTAATAATTAGTGATTAAGTAAATTAAGAGGGAATTTATTTTTGGTAAAAGAATTGGGAAAAATTAAAATAATGGCAAACTTGTAATTAAGTGAACAAGGGTTAGGATTAGGGTTTTGAGGTGAACCCTATAACTATGTCATTAGGAACCCTAGCCACCAAACCCTTTTCGTATTCCCAAAAATAAAGAGGTCATCTCAAATTTTCCCCTATTTTCCTTCCCTTCTCATGCCAAAATCACCTCTCCTCCCTGAGAATTTTCTTCCTCTCACACACAACTTCCTCCTCTTTCTAGTTCACCTCTCTTCCAGGCGGCAATAGTGATCGGCAGCGGCAGTGATAGGTGGCCAGTAAGGTGTTTTCTTCTTTCTCTTCAGTTTTCCCCAACTTTCTTCACTCCGTTTGGGGATAAATTTTGAGGACGACTTTCTTATCACCTCCTCATATCACAACCAGAATAGGTAAGGCATCGACGTTCTCGAACTTCATGTTTTTCCAAGTTTTCCCCGATTTAATCATGTTTTCCCTCTTTTCTTGGTCATTAAGGAGGCGTTTTTGGCAAAATGAAGGGTCGGAAAGCACCACAAGGTTAAGATCTACACGTTGGTGGAATTGGAATCGTAATCGGAGTGGTAGTGAGGCAACACATGGTGTGGAAATTTGCGGAGGCGTTGGAGCGTGTACTTCATGTCCCGAGACCTTTTGCCTATGTAGCGGTGTGTGGGCGGTCTGTTGAGGCTGATTCTGGTGGCGTTGAACTCCTAACGGAGCGTAGATTTCAAAACTGACCCCTGTTCACCAATCTGAGGCGATGTGTGGGAGGCACTCACTGGACGGCAATGGCGCATGGGTTGCAACTGGTCCAAAAACAGCAGTGTTTTCCCTACATCGGTTGTCCTTGGAAAACCCTAGTTTTCCTTTTTGAATTTTTGAACTTATTGGAATTTAGAAAGTTAATAAGGGTATTTTGGAAATTTGGACCTACGTTGTTTAACGAATTGAGTATCAGACTACTTGGGGTGTTACTTGCTATTTTTCTTGAGAATTGAGTAAGTGACTTTGCTCCTAGATAAATCATTGGGCTAGGTTAGTAATTGTTTGACTTGTTTGACGTGTGTGCTTAATATGCCTATCTTATGTGGTTTGAGAATGTGAGCATGAAGATAGACTTGAAAGACTAAATAACATGCATGTGCAGCGGAATGGAACGAATTGCACTCTAACTTAATTAAAAGGATAACATGCATTATTTAAGAGGGAAAAATAGAGAAATGAGAAACCAACCTTTGAAGTTCAAATTCTTCCTCGTTTCTTTACGATTTTGATCACGAACGAATGTTGGACCACCATGAGAGTCTTCTCGACTATTCTCCTGCCTTAGAACGGATTGTGGGATCGAATTTGAGGTGAATTTGAGGGAGAGTTCTAACACTTAGAACACTCTTTTGGGACCAAATTAATCAAATTAACTAAACCTTAAATTGAGCTGAAAAATTTTCCATTTATAGAAGAGTTTGTGCATGACTCAAATACATAAGAGATTGACAACTAAACCTCATGCACTAAGTGGGATTTGTGGCTTGATAAGATGAAGACACCTCATTTAGTTGTCAGAAAAACTCAAATTAGTGGATTTTTCCACTAACTTGATTTTTCTATTCTTCCCTTTTTTTTTTCTTTTTGATCATATCCAAAATAAAATAAAAGGCAAAAATTAAATTAAAACTAATTTTAATTTAATGATATTATTTTAATATTAAATATTAAAATATTATTAGATATTAAATAATATTAAAACCACACCAATCCCAGTTTTTCGAAAAAATAATTTTTTCGAATATGAATCCCTATTCATATATATAATATTTACATC
>JAOANK020336817.1:0-14454 GCA_026257165.2 Telfairia occidentalis
TTTATTAAATAAATAATTTGTTTACAATAATTACAAAAATTACGAAACTCACGAGATTTAGGACACCAACCCCAACAAAAACCTCTTACAGTCTTTTACCAAGAAAAGTCCAATAAACCTAGCTTTGCTTCCATACCGATCACTATCTAAGTCCTAACCGTATTTGAATACAAAAGTTTAAGGGCAATACCTTGGCGTTATGAATATAAGGTTATTGTTGGACATGAACCACTTTCTATTGATAACATCACAGGAATAGGTGGGTTGACTCGAAGCAGAAGATGTTATGCTCTAGATTATCTACTGAAACATAAAGGTAGAGAGAAAGGAAAATCCAAGATCAACGCGGACATCAGTGATAAATTGGAGGAGCCAATTGTGGTGAAGAGTTTTGAAACTAAACAGCAAGCATCTGAGGAAAAAATTCAAGAATTTTTCAAGCTAGTAAAACAAAGCAAGTATAACGTAGTCAAACAGTTGGGTCGAACACGCACAAGAATCTCTATATTATCCTTGTTATTATCATCAGATGTTCATCAGAAGATTCTACTAGACATCTTAAACCAAACTTATGTTTCGCAAGATATAACTGTTGATCATCTAAACAACATTATCAAAAACATAACGACATCTAGCTCATAACTTTCATAGATGACGAGATACTGCCACAAGGTACAGGTCACACCAAAGCCCTTCAAATTTTCGTCAACTGCAAAAATTTTGTTGTAGAAAAAGTTCTCATAGACAACGACTCCTCTTTGAACATAATACCTAAATCTACACTAGAGAAGTTACCTGTTGACACATCTCACATTATAGGCCCAACACCATGATAGTAAGAGCTTTTGATGGAGCACGTAGTGAGGTCGTTAGAGACATTGAAATTTCCATACAAATTGACCCCTGCACTTTCGAAATAACCTTTCAAGTGATGAGTATTACATCTACTTACAATTTTTTGTTGGTACGCCTTTATATACACTCAGCTGGAGTGGTCTCGTCAACATTGCACCAGAAGCTTAAATTTGTGGTTGATCATAAATTAGTTGTCATATATGGCCAAGAAGATATCTTAGTTTTGAGACCGTCCTCAATGCCATATATTGAAGCAGTCAAAGAGGCTTTTGAATCCTCATTTCAATCTCTTGAGATTGCAAATCCCAGAACTCTATATGGAGAAGCCCAGGAAATGAAGCTTCAGCCATAATTCTCGAAATTCTCTTCAAGAAGAAGCAACAAGAGCTTGGATGAGGTGTTGAATATGTCGAAGTACACGAAAAGATTTGGGCTGGGATACAAGCCAAGCAAAGAGGATATGATCAGGACCCAAGAACATGAGAAGGAAAAATGACGAGTAAGATTTGATAATCGTGAACCTGACTATCAAATAACCTTGAGCCCCCACTTTTATGACTCTTTCAAGTTTGCTGGTGTTATTCATCTAGAAGGCCAAGATTTTACACTCATGGCAATAATAGAAGAGAAACATAAAGCTAATCCTCTAGTTTACTCTTGCCCAGAAGACTTCGAACTCAACAATTCGACCATCACAGAGCTATTACTATTTATTAATGAGATATCAAGGTAATTGTTCAACTTTGTTTTAGTGATTATTTTTATAATTTGAGCTTTTGTGTCAACATTTCATTTCATATCAATAAAGAGCATCATTAATTCAACTCGTTCACTTTATCTTTCTTATTTCTACTCTATTAATTTTTGCACTCACTTAGCCAATTTACTTGTCTAATTTCTCTTTCTTTCTCTTTCTTTCTCTTTCTCATCACAACATATCATCGACTTTTTAAACAGTAATACTGAGATTGAAAGCGTTAATGATTTGAAATATGAATTGGATACTCATATACACAAGATTGGGTTCGATGAAGAAATAAATGATAATGAAAACGGTCATGAACTTACTCCATAGTTTTTTAGAATGGTCGAGAAAGAAAAGAGAAAATGTTAGGTGCCCACGAAGAGTTAACAGAGACAATCAACTTAGGATCCTCAAGAGTAAAGAGGTTAAAATTGGCACTAACATGTCCGTAGAAAGCCATAAAAAATTAATAAAGTTGCTTCATGAATATGTCGACGTTTTTGCTTGGTCTTATCAAGACATGTCAAGGTTAGATTCAGATATTGTAGTCCATCACTTGCCACTTAACCCCGAATGCAAGCCAATAAGACAAAAAAATTATGCAAAATGAAGCCAAACATGTTGATTAAGATAAAAGAAGTTCGAAAACATATTGATGCAGGATTCTTGACGGTAGCTAATTATCTTGAATGGGTAGCAAACATCATCCCAGTACCTAAGAAAATGGACAAGTCAGGATGTGAGTGGATTACAGAGATTTGAATTGAGCAAGTCCTAAGGACAATTTCTCACATTCTCATATTGATGTGCTAGTTGATAATACTGCTGGTTTTTCCAACTTTTCCTTCATGGATGGATTCTCAGGTTTTAACCAAATTAAAATGGCACGTGAAGCTCAAGAAAAGACTACATTTATCACATTATGGGGAACTTCCTATTACAAGGTCGTGCCGTTTGAATTAAAAAACGCTGGGGCAACTTACAAGTGTGCCATGTTCACCATTTTCCACGACCTAATGCATAAATAAATTGAAGTTTACGTGGATGATATGATTGCTAAATCAAAGCAAGGGGAAGAGCATATAACCGTTCTTCAAAAGTTATTCGCTCGTTTGAGAAAATTCAAATTGAAATGCAATCCAAACAAATGCATATTTTGGGGAAACCTCTGGGAAGTTGTTAGGCTTCAGTGTAAGTCAAGACAAAAGTTGATCCTGATAAAGTCGAAGCAATCTTAGAAATGCTACCACCGCATACCCAAAAGGAAGTTATAGGATTTTTTGGAAGACTGAATTATATTGCTACGTTCATATCACATCTTACAGCAATATGTGAACCTATTTTCAAGTTCCTTCGTAAGAACGTTGTAGGAATATGGAATGATGATTGCCAAATGGCATTTGAAAAGATCAAACAATACCTACAGAAGCCTCTTGTACTCGTCCCTCCAACTGTAGGTCACCCACTCATTTTGTATCTCACTAGGATAGAAAGCTCAATGGGGTGTGTACTGGGGCAACATGATGAATCTAGTAGAAAAGAACATGTTATCTACTATTTGATCAAAAAGTTCATGAGTTGTGAAACCAGATATTCTATGCTAGAAAAAATGTGCCGCGCTCTAGCATGGGCTGCACGCTGTTTAAGACAATACATGTTATATCACACGATATGACTCATCTAAAAAATCGATCCTATTAAATACATCTTTGAAAAGAAGTCTCTTTTGGGCTGAATTGCAAGATGACAAGTTTTTTTTTTTAATCTCAATATGATATCATATATATCACTCGAAAGTCAATAAAAGGAAGCGTACTCGCCAATCATCTGGCTGAACAACCTATAGATGACTATGAACCAATGAAGTTTGATTTTCCTGATGAATTCATCTCTACCATAGTAACAGAAGATGGAGTCTTAAACTCAGAGGTATGGACTATGTTGTTTGACGGGGCTTCCAATGCATCGGGTCATGGAATAGGGGCAATATTGATATCACCAAAAGGAAAGCTATTCCCTTTTACTACCAAGTTGTGTTTTAATTGTGTACTCATAATATGGCTTAATATGAAGCATGTTCCATGGGTATCCAGGCAACATTCGATATGAAAATTAAAAAACTTTGAGTTTTAGGTAAAAGGAAAGTGGAAAACAAGAGACACCAAGCTATTGCCTTACAAAAAGTTTATCACAAAACTCTCTCAAAAGTTCGATGAAATCACTTTCAGTTACTTACCAAAAGAAAATAATTAGATAGCAAATGTTCTATCTACGTTGGCAGTCTTATTCAGCATAGATCTCAATCAGGAAGTTCAACCTATAAAGATTGAGAAGTGAGATACCTTAGCCTTATGTATGAACGTGGAAACAAAACTAGACAACCAACCTTGGTTTCATGATATCAGACAATACATAAGATTCATGGAATATATACCGAATGCCTCAGAAATGACAGACGCACGCTTAGAAAGTTAGCACTAAAATTCTGTTTAATTAAAGAGATATTATATAAAGAAATCATGACATGGTGCTTCTGAGATGTGTAGACGCAAATGAAGTTAACCAAATTATGAAAGAAATTCATGAAGAAATTTGTGGCACTCACGTAAGTGAGCACATGATGGCTAGACAAGTATTGAGGGTTGGCTACTATTGGTTGACCATGGAGATAGATTGTATCAAATATGCCAGAGAGTGTCATAAATGCCAAATTTAAGCAAACAAGGCTCATGTTCCTTCATCCCATTTACATGTTATGACAGATCCTTGGTTGTTCTCCATGTGGGAGATTGATGTTATAGGACTCATTGATTCTAAGGCATCAAATAGACATCAATTTATCTTGGTGGCCATCAACTATTTTACCAAGTGAGTAGAAGCAGCTTCTTATCGTGAAGTAACTAAAGGAGTTGTGATCAAATTCATCAAGAGGAGATCATACGTCGTTCTGGTCTCTCTGACACTATAATTTATGATAATGCAAGAAATTTGAACAATAAGTTGATGAATGAGCTATGCGAGCAATTTAAGATCAAGCATCTAAACTCAACCCCATATAGGCCAAAGATGAATAACGCAGTGGAGGCTGTCAACAAAAACATAAAATAGATTGTAGAAAATGACTGTGACATATAGAGATTGGCATGAAATGTTTCCCTTTGCATTGCATGGACACCATACATCTGCTCGCACATCAGCTGGGGCAACACCGTTGTCATTAGTCTATGGCATGGAAGTCGATCTTCCAATTGAAGTTGAAATTCCATCCCTGAGAGTCCTTATGGAAACCAAGTTAGAAGAAACCGAATGGGTCTAGAATCGCTACAAACAGCTTAACTTCGTAGAAAAAAAGAGAATGACAGCATTATATAGGGGTCAACTCTATCAGAGAAGAATGAAATGGGCTTACGATAAGAAGGTGCGCCCATGAATATTCAGAGAAGGAGATCTAGTCTTAAAACGAATCTTCCATTTCAAAAGGATCACCGCGGTAAGTGGAATCCAAATTATGAAGGACCATTCGTGGTCAAGAAAGCTTTCTCTGAGGAAGCTCTAATCCTTACTCATATTGACGTGAACTATCAAGTCCAATTAACTCAAATCATGTGAGAAAGTATTATGCCTAAATCATTGTGTATTGTTCTTCCGAAGATTCAACTGAGTTGCGGAGAATTTGACAAGTATTTTAGAAAATTGCGCTTAAATTTCAACATCATGTTTAGAAAGTTACTAATGTATATCACTTCATATTCTTTTAGTCACTACCATAAACTTGTATCCTATCTCTTTAATATATACACTTTTCGACTTCCTTTCATAAGTCAAAGTTTGTCTCTATGGAACATATATTATCATATCCTTCCTTCTTTTCTTAAGTATTTTCATTTATGAATGTTGACACAATCACTTTTATTATCACTGCAATTATAAATAGAGTTGTAAATATGTGGGATATCCAAATCAAGGGTAGGAAGCTCATCTAAAGTCCATGTTAAGTCAAACACAAAGTACACATATTATGGTTTTATGAAGGGAAGTCCAAAAAGAACAACATTCGTTCAAGAGTATAATGAAATTAGTCAGTCAGTAAAATGAAACAACTTGTTATGAAACTTGGGCAAAGCTACAGATACCATCACTACCACAATTTTGGTCTTTCTTGTCTCGAAACTTTTTTGTATAGTTGACGTTTGTAGAAAAAAATGTCAATAAAAGTTTAATTTTAACCGTGAAATAAATTATTTTTCAAGAATTACTTATATTGACTACTAATAAATATCATTGTTTACATTAAAGTTGGCGCGATAAAACGTCAACATTTAAACCTTTGTTGACGATAAATCTGAATTTTTCCATTTGATTTTGGCATTTCCGTGTTTTGATATAGTAGACGTTTCATAGCCATCAACAATTAGGTTTTTCATGACGGGCACAACCCGTCAACATTTACTATTTTAATTAACGGCTAAGTGCTAACACTATTGACATTTGTAAGCCATCAACGATACTCTTTTTTATGACGGGCAAACATCGTCATTATCCATAGATGGCTAATTGGTTTTGCATGACGGGCAACACATGTCAATATTTACGTTTTTAATTGATGGCCAAAAGCTAGTATTGTTGATAAAAATTGGTTAATTAGTTTTGCATGACGGGCAACACCTGGCAACACCCAACCTTCCGGCGACCTCCAAAGGCATCCAGCGAACTTCTAGTGAACTTCCGACGACATTTTGGCCACTTTTCGGCGAAATTTCGACGAATCCAACAACCTACACCCAACTTCCAACAAAAATAGTAGGTCCTACCTTTTTTTAAATAAAAATTTCAACTTTTTTTTAATTTAAATTGACTCTTTAAAAAGAGGTGGGTCTCATCCATTTTTGTAAATACATATTTCTTTTTCTTTTCTTTTGGGTTGGGTCACATCATCTTCTCTTATTTTTTTTATTTATATTTTAACTTTTTCAAAATTAATTTTTTTTTTTTTTCCAAAAATTTATCATTTTTTTCACAACTTTAATAACAAAAAAGCTTTATTTTAGAGACTAAGTAGTGTTCTCTTTTTGGGGTTTGATTTCAGAAATATACAAAATTTCTCTACAAATTTTTATTTTTTATATAAAATTTTGAAGATGTCATTTGTGATGTTTAAAAATCAATCTTGGACTTTTCAATAAATTTTTGTTTTCAAATGGCGTTCGTGCCACTCATAACTGTTAATTTGTGTTTGTTTATTCAAATGTGAATTAATATATCATGGGACATTAAAAAATAAACAAAAAAAATTATTTTCTTTCTAATTAATAAAAGAATAGGATTTCTTTTTTTATATAAAGTTGGTTACCGTTTTTAACGGGTGTTGTAGGATGCTAATATATTTTTTACACTGAAACGACTCCAGAGCCAAATCTTGTTTTCAGTAGATCACTTTTTTTTATTTCAATATCCCTAGTGATCAATCACACTCTCAAATTTGATTGGTAGCGACTCCAAACTTTCTCTCGAAACAAGGAACCTTAGAGGAGGGACATTGACTGCTCCGCGTCACAATGACGTTGCAACATAATGGAAATGGAAATTTTCATTCTCTTTCATAGTGTTTATCAAAATTAAGAAATGAGAATAAAAAGTGGGGCCCACACCAAATTAGGGAATCTCATTCCGAAAAAAGGGATAATCCTATTACCTCCAAAAAGTGTTCATTCCTTGATCCATGAGACGAACACTATCTTTTTTAGTTATTTTACTTATTTTATCATTTTTCTCTCATTTATCTTACATGTTTTAGAATTTTTTTAAAAAAAAATTAATATGCAGTTTTCTCTCTTTCATGAAAGCATGCACAATTTTTTAATGTTTCTTTTGGATATATATTTTTAATTTGTAATTAAAAAATATATATTTTTATACCCACATATTTTTTTTATTTAGCATATCTTATTTAAATTTCCGTATTGTTTTTAATTATTTAATTTTAAATTAAATTGGTAAGATATATTAAATGATATAGCAATAAAATTGAATAATAATTTCTTTCTAATAATAAAAAATATTTCCATTTTTTTAGATTTCTGTAATTTTATTTTAGTTAGTTATTATTTAACATCAAATAAATTGTAAATATAAAATTTATTATAATTAAATAATATAATATAAGGTAAGCCTAGTAATTTTCACATCATTTTTAATTGATTAGAAATGCAAAAGGGTATTCTTGTAATCATCATATATCTTATTCCGATTCAAATGAAAGTAAACAGCATGAATTGGTTTCTGATTCCGATTCCAAACAACTCTTAGAAAACATCATCAAAGAAATACAGTTCTCATTTCGACTGATTTCATTCTAATTGATTTTCATTCTGATTCCTTCTTATTTCGATTCATTGTAAGTAAATGATTCCTTAATATGTCTTTGTCCAATATCTCTCCAATTTGTAAATTATTATGATTTCTCTTTCACAATGACAACATATATCCCTTAATTATATAAACTTATTTGAATTGTTATTTATTTCCCTACTCTTTTTGTTGCCACTTTATTTTGCTTTTTCTATATATTACTCTCACATTTTAAGCTTATCATAATTCTGTAAAATATATATCTCATACTATTCAAATAAAGTAGTCTAGGTAGCCCTATTCTAAAAATTCCATCCTAATTATGTTAAACAAAATAATGAAATAATTCATTCACAAAACGACATGAATGGTAAAAGAAAAAAGGTGCAAAAAATAAAGAGAGAGTCAAACTATCTCAAAAAGAAAGGAAAAAGAAGAAAAGAAGCGGGTTGCATATAAAGAAAAAGGTGTATATTTAGGGACCATCTGAAATATAGAAAGACAGATATTTTTTTATATAAAGTATTAAAAAGGATTGGTGCTGCTTTATTTAAGTGTTAAAGGTGTTGTTAAAGTAATTTACAATTGCCAAACAGAGCATAACTCATTGGTTAAGACATATTTCTTCGACTAAAAAGTCATGAATAATTTTGAGTTAGAGATTTTTTACTTCAATTTTGTATTTTTTTTTCATTTTTTTGTTACATCCTCTCTCTTTTAGATTTTATTTTAAATGTTAGGTTTGAACATAATTTTAAGAATTAGAGAATTTTTTATGTTTCAATTTTGATTTCCCCAAATTATTTTTAAATGTTACTTTTGAATTAGAGAAATTTGGACTTTGATTTCCCTTTTTTTTTGTTACATTTCATTTGTTCTAGATTCTATTTTAAATCTTAATTTTGAATTAGAAAATATTTTACTTTTTTGTTACATTATCTCTCCTACGTTAGTTTTAAACCATGATTTTTTTTTCTTTCATTCTTTCTTCTTTATTACTATTTTTAAATATATTTCACTATTACACTCATTTCTCTTTGGTTTTTCCTTAATTTTTTTTTTTTAAGAATTTTATCATGTTCATCTTTTAATACATTATTAATTCTAGAATTACAATGTATTCATTAGATATTAAGGTACCTCTTGATCTGCATCATCATTGTGTTTGTGAGTCTTTTTTCCTTCGTTTTTGTGTTTTTTATTTGAAATTTTCTTTTTTCCTTTTTCTCCTTCCCCTTTAACAATATAATATAGTGACCTTTTTTAATATACTTTAATTTTTATTCAAAATTTTAGACAATATCATGCCTTTTATTCACATCGTTGTTGTCTTTTTCTTCACATTTTTAATTTGTTATTAGCTAATTTACATTCTAATCTATTTCCACTATCTGAGTTTTCAACTTCATTATCTATTCCGACTTCGTGCAACTTGTATTTTTTTTGTTGACTACTAAAGAACAAATTTAAGATAATTAGTTTAGTACAAATCAAATATTTCAACTTTTACAGTATTTACCTCACTTTCGTCATCCTGTTGGTCCCTTTTCTTTTCCTTTCTTTCATCTCTAGATTTTGTTACTTTTCATCCCATTTTGTTACTTTTCATCCCTTAGTCCCCTACATGCAATTAGATTAGATGTTAATAAAATATACAGTCTTTACAAGAAAGGAAAAATATCAATATAACTTTTTGTCCATCTTAGCTTTATCAATATACTTTTTTGTTCATTCTTAGCTTCTTTTGCTTGGTTGGAGACTTTCTTTCTCTTTTTCTCTCTTTTTGTTTTTTGGTGCCTCTAATTCAGCTTCCTTTGTCATCTCTTCTAAATTTTCCTCCTATATTGTAAAAAATATTAAGTTAGTTAACCTTTAAATATTCCAAAGCTTATAGTATTTTATACCTTTTTATACCTCTTGATCAGTATATTGTTAATGCATCCTTTTTAGTGTTTTTTTTTCAATGAATCTGGCTGCAAGTAATCTTTGCTTGACCTTGTCTTTGATACTTGTTTTACCTTTACCATTTCTACAAAAAATTAAAACTTTATTGTTTGAGAAAAGAGATTTTATATAAAATAGTTAAGATCTAGTTAAAATGACCATCTAATTTAAAAGGATTGGTAAAAATATTTTATTTTAAAAATAATTTAAGTTTATATCAATGCCTAGTTTTGGGTGTATATATATATTTTTGAAATTTAAAAGCATGCATTATTATATTCAAAATACCACAAAACATGGAACAATATTATATTCAACAATTTTTTTTTCTAAAAAAGACTATTATTGTTTAAAATTAAAAATTGGGTCCTATTTTTCCATATATTCTCCCAAAACAAATTTCTTTTTTTGCTTTTCCTTTTTAATCTTTTCTATTCGTTTGAAAATGTGACAAACAAGCATTCTAATTTTGACATTTCTATAAGTATGAAAGAGTGGATATTTAGTATTTTTTTAAACAATTTAAGTTTATATCAATGCCTTAGATATAGATGTATATACTTTTTGAGATTTAAAAATATGAATTATTGTATTCATAATACCTAAAAACGTAAGAACAATATTATATTCAATTATTTTAAGAAAAGAAAATTAGTATTGCTAAATTTAAAAAATGAGTCATCTGTAACCTAAAACAGATTTCTTTCTGAGAGAGGCAATAAAAAGAAGCAATAAGACTCAGTATAATGCATAATGTTTAATAGTTTATGGTTTTGATCGACTAGATTACGGGAACGATGTTGTTTCTTTCTAGCAGTGTGTGCTTGTTTCAATCACAATAGCCAACTACATGTGGTGACTTATGGTTTCAACTTCCTATTCATTCTCAAAAAAGTACATTCACCTAATACATTATGTACGTCCATTCCTCAATTATAAAAACTATATCATTGACGCCAAGAAGAGAGTAAAGAGAGTGACTTACTATTAGAGACTGTTGATTTCTTGAAAAGAAGCAAATGAAAGATCTCTATGTGCCCACTGGGCTGATGCCAAGAATGGTATTTTTCTCAATGTCCTAGATTGACAAAAAGTGAGTTTCTTTAGCTTTCAGAGTATTTGTATGTTTTAGAGGGGGAAATCAAATGAGTTTTTGTCTAAAAAGAAGATTATTTATTTGTTTCTTCTTGGTATATAATGTTAAATACATTATATTTACTCCTTAGTATGATGCTTTCATATATTTTTATTTAAAATTATAACTTTTTATTTATTTTAAATTATAATTTTTAATTAATATTTATTATATATTATTTAAGATTTTGTTAGATTTATTTTTTTAATAAAGATTCTATTCTTTAACTTTTCTTTCCTGAATTATAGATATTTATTAGGGTAAAATACACTTTTGGTCCCTGAGTTTAAGGATATGTTTCTATTTGGTCCTTAAGTTTCAAAAATTGACAGTTTCGTCCCTAACCTTTAAAACATGGTTGTAAAAGGTCTTTGAAGTCAAACTATCACTCATAAAATGTTGACATAGCAGCTTTAGAGACTAAATGGCATAATGATGTGGCTAAATAGTAATTTTATTAACTAGTAAAACTTTAATAAAATAAAATAAAAATTAAAAATGTATATCAAGACAAGAAAAAAGACAAGAAAAAAATATTGTTCCACGTTCTTCATCTTCTTCCTTTCTAACTTCCTTCCGATTAATTAAACCAAACAAAAACCCACAAAAAAAATTATTTCTTCCTCTTCATTTCCAGAAGAACAATAGAAATGCAGTCGCTGTTGGAGTTATCAAAGAAGTTGGAGAGAGAAGCTGGAGTCTTGAGAGAGAATCTGGAGGTTAGAGAGAGAAGAAATTGAAGAATGATGAAACCTTAAAAGAGAGGTCCAGAACGGTAAGTTCAACGAGTCTAATAGAGGCCGCAAGAGAAGAAATTCGGCGAGGGAGGGCGTGGGCCTAGCGGTCGATGGAGAAATTCTACGAGGCTAAACAGAACCCAGGGGAAATGGAGGAGGGTTTGATGGCGGATTTGAAGGCGTTGTGGGCGTAGAGATCGAAGGATTCCAACTTTCGTTTCCATTTTCCCTTTCATTGCAGACGAAGCAATTGATGAATTTAGGGCGCATGCGGTTCAAATTCATCTTGGGTTTATCACGGTTGTTGTTAGACAAATTAAGTTTTTATTTTATTGACTCAATCTGAAATTAAAAAAGAAAAATATGAAAAATATGAACATTATTATTATTATTTTGTATTTTGTATTTTTAAATTTTTTAAGTTTTTATTTTATTAAAGTTTTATTGATTAATAACATTTTTATTTAGGCAGGTCACTATATTACTTAGTCTCTCAAATGCAAATGTCAGCAGTTCATAAGTGATAGTTTGACTTCAAGGAACTTTTAGAACTATTTTCTAAAGGTTAGAGACTAAACTGTCAAATTTTAAAACTTAAGGACCAAATAGAAACTTATCATCAAACTCAGGGACTAAAAGTGTATTTTACCTTATTTATTATCTGCATTGAATTCTCCTATAAATATGAAGTGAGATAAATATTTGAGTGAAGTATAATTTCATACTAAAAAATTATTAGATGTGCTTCAATTTTTAGATTTGTCATTCTTGAAAATAGAAAGTCAATTGACCATTTTTTAAAATTGGTTGTTTTTAATGGACATGTATACTGTTATCATTTTTAGCTTTGTATTTTAAAAAAAAAATAGAGAGGGAAAAATATGTATGGAGGCATGAGAATAAAAAATTAGAGATAGATATTCTTTTAGAAAAAATTTAGAGAGAGATATGTTAGAGAAATTTCAAAATGTAGAGAGAGAAATAGAAATTTTAGCGAGAGATTAAAGTTGAGAGAAAAAAATATATTAGAGAAAGAAACAAAAATTAGAAAGAAAAAGAAAAGTTGTAGTGAGAGAAAGTTTAGAGGAGAAAAATTTTAGATAAATAAGAGTTAGAGATATACTTGTTAGAGAAAAAAACAAATGAGAGAGAAAACAAACAATCTGAACGAAACTTCGTCGATAGATATGTTAGAGAGAGAATTTTGGAAAAAATATTAAAGTTTTTAGGGAGAGAAATGTAAGAGGCATATTAGAAGAGAAAGAGAAATGAAAATTATATAAAAACGTAAGTTTTAGAGAGATAAAGAAAAAGAAAAGTTCGGACAATACTTGGCTACACACTCTAAATCTTTCTATACACCAACATTAAAAATTTGACTACTAAGAAAGAAGAATACAAACAAGGAATTTTAAAAAAAAAATAAATAATTGTTAAATTTTTTAATGGTAGTGTGTGAGAAGATCCCTACACACTAATATGCAGTCAAATTTCATTCATAAAAGTTAAATATAAAGATGGAAATTTTAGAACAAGAAAGAATTTTTTTTCAAATAGATAAATTTTAATGGGAAATTTAGGGATGAAAAAGTTTAGAGGACGAAATTTGCTAGAGAGATATGCTAAAAGAGAAAAAAAAAACAAAAAAAAAATCTAAAATTGTAAATGACATGAGTTATCTATTAGCAAATGAATTGTGGTGATTATTATTTACAAAAATTGTGATGGAATAATTGTTATGGGTAACCCTTTTCACAAAATCTATTGTTAGAAATATTTTTACAATTAATTTTTCTACATAGTTTCAGCATTCTAGCAGATTTTATGTTTCCCAAATTGTCCATATTTATTCAATTTAGAATTTATATATAATATTAATAGATTTAGGTTAAATCTCCCAATTTAACAAATTTTTTTAATTATTCATTATTGATTTGATTCAATTTTTAAATAATATTTTTAAAATCTTTTTTAATTAATGCAATCTTTAATTTTTCAAATTAGAATTATTATTTAGATTTATTAAATCTTTCCAATTTTCGCGTTTTAGGTTTTTTTTAATTTGTTTGCCGCTTGTATGCTGAAAATCTCTCTACTATCACATTTCAATTTTTTGCTCACATTCCAAATTGTCACATCCCCAGAATATCACATTGCAATTTTTTTTCTTTCCTTTGCCGCATGTAACAAACGAGATAATATAATAGGAAGTAGTTTTTCCCTTTTCCACCATTAATATTATTTGGTGCCGTTAATCATCTTTGTCGCCACTAAGGTAATACGATCGCCTTTGATTATTGTTGTTTGCTCATCATAGTAATTTTCAATCCACTATCTAGATATCGTTAACCTTCTTTATTTGTAGAGAATTACCAGCAGATTTCAAAGTGTTCATCCTCAACAAATTTTTACGTGTTGGTCTCATACATTCAATTTCATCCTCAAACTTTTTGAATCTGCCAAACATGAGTATGTCATTTTTCTCTTTTAATCCTCTTTCTTGTTATCTTTGTTTGTACGTCGAAAAGAATTTTACTAATTTTCATATTGCTTTTGTTTACTTGGCTACTAGCTTTATTATAATATATTTCTTGTATATACTATACGTGTCCATATTTAATTAATGTTCTGTTTTATAATATATATATATATATATATATATTGCACAATTAGGAATATTTGTGTTTCAT
>JAOANK020336916.1:0-14453 GCA_026257165.2 Telfairia occidentalis
GCGGGACATCGCACCGGGTGACGATCAAGTTTCTGGCATCTGCTGGAGACCGATCGAACGCCCGGGGTTGGTGTCAAGAAGATAGCCCTAAAACTAAAGTTTATTAAGAAGATATGAAATCTATTCTATTCACAAGCTGTGGGATGCCTCGTTCATGTTTAGAGAAAATCTAATAAGTTGGAAAGTCTTTCTTCAACCTATAGTAGCACTGTCCACAATAGAAGCAGAGTACATGGCAGTTCTTGAATTTCACAAAAGAAGGGAGAGTAAAGCTACAAGAGAAACCCACTTTATTTTCCTTGAACTGAAAAATAAATGGTCAATACAAAAATGACTTATATACCCAATGGATGAAAACTCCTGTATATAGAAAACAATAAAAAATCATACAATATTTGTGACTTTTGATAATAAACTTGAAGACAACTAACGAGGACAACAATATAAAAATACAAAGTCACAACATCAGCTCCAACTCAACAATTCTCTTCAATGAGCTATCTTAACAGCGGTTACTAAGGCTGTCAAGAAGTCTTTATGGTTACAATGTAATTTAAACAAAGAACTAGGCTATGAACAATAAGAGGCAATTAATATTTTTTTTCTTTTGTGACAAATAGAGTGCCATATTTATCTCAATTTCATGAAAGAACGAAACACCTTGATATAAACCTGCATTTTTGAAGAGAAGTTGTTGAGAAGGGATATGTGAAAGTATTGAAGGTTCATACACCTAAAATCATAGTTGATATGATTACCAAACTTGTTACAACAACAAAGTTTAATTACTACAATGAAATGGTCAAAATGATCAGCTTCATGGTACCATAATCATTTCCAAAGTTGAATAGGTAAAAACGGAAGCTTGTAAATTTGTTCTTAATATTTTTCAAGGTGGTGAATTTGTAATGAGCTAAAAATTATAAAGCTCATATTTTCTACAGTAATGAACTTCTACTATAGTTATCTTTTCTCTTAGTTGGAGTTGTGAGGATAATTAAGTAATCTCCTCTTTATTGTAATGTGAAGGGTACAATTTAGTTATCCTCTAATGAATATAGTGGGAGAAAATAGAGAAAAGTGAAAGGGGGTGTGAGGTACATGAAGGAGACTGAGCTGAGAGCTCTGTATTGAGGGATATAAAGATCATCATGGAAAATGATGAGTGAATAAAATTACAAAAGCTCCTCCAATGAATGTAGGAAATATTGTTAAACCATTTAAAAGCTGCTTTATTCTTTCAACTTCTTCTTCTTCCTATTGTTTCTTTAATTCTTCGATACATAAACTAATAAGGCTCTATTAGACAACTAAATTGGTAACATGGAGTTTTTAGATCTTCCTTTGTATGTTTCATAGATGGTTGTCGAGTGACAATAATGAAGTTTACACAAGACATCATTGGTCGACATATCTTCATCACCTTTGATTGGTTGAAGGTGGGGGAATGGTCCTTGGACGGAGCCAAGGAAAGTTTCTAAATCACGAGTTTAAAGGTGTCCTTAATTAGGTGTAGCAGTTAAAGAAACAACAAAAGATGATGTCGTTTGAAGATTCTTTTATTATTTTATGATATTTTTTGTTAATATAAAAAGTAGAGTCCGTTGTTTATAGTTAATGGGTTTAGTGGGCTTAGTTAGTTTCTTCTCACTTTTATATTAACTTCTTCCCACGTTGGTCTATGTATGTAACTTCCCATTTCTGCTTGTATATATACAGCAACCCTTATTATTAATAAAGTATGAAATTAACCTAGGAGATTTTTATGTTGGTATCAGGGCACTAATTAGCAAACGCACTCATGGACTCTGATGGAAGTAACTCTTCTTCAGTTCCACATATTACACCAACAACTCCTATTGTTCAATCCACACATGTTGTTCATCCTCCTTTGCAATTGAATACATTGTTTGGTCATCCACTTAGCATCGCTCTTACAGTCAAATTGGATTATAAAAATTATTCCTTGTGGAGTGGAATGGTTCTTGTTGTACTCAGAAGGTAGAAAGTCGATGGCTTCATACTGGGAGCAACTGCTCCACCACCCCAGTTCATTGCAACTACAAAACTGAAGGAACTTCTTAAGTTCATGTGAATGCTTCGTTGGAGAGTGGCATGTTGTTGACCAGGCTTTACTTGGATGGCTATTTGGCTCAATGATCCCATCCATAACCTATGATGTTGCTGATTTCAAGACTTCCATTTGGAAGGCACTCGAAGAATTATATGAAGCCACGAGCAAAGCTTGTATCAATCAACTTAGAAACATGCTTCAAAATACAAAGAAAGGAAGCATGAAATGTCTGAGTATCTAGGCCTTATAAATCAAACATTTGAGACCCTCAAACTCACGAGAGAACCTGTCACATTTAACTATCTAATGCCTTTTGCGTTGTCAGGACTTGAAGCAGAGTAACTCACTGTGGTCTACCAAATTGAAGACAGAGACTCTATGACATGGTGGTAGTTATTTTCAACTCTGGTTACTTTTGAAAACACCCTAGTAAGACTAAATGTTATCAAATACTTCTGATATTACTGATGCAAGTGTGAATTTTGCATATTCTAAGCAAAATCTAGTTAGAAACAAACAAGTCATTAACAACCAAACCAAAGGACAAGGAAGAAGTAGTCTTAGTGGTTTTAAAAATATTGAAAGAGGCAGGGGAAGGGGAGGGTACAACCCATATAAAGGAAATAATTCCAAGCCAACTTGCCAACTTTGTGGCAAATATGGTCACACCTCTGCTATTTGCTACTGTAGGGATAAAGAAACTTTCAATAACTTATCTAGCCAAACAAAGAACAAATCAGCTTATATAGCTAGTCCAGAGGTTGTTGCTGAACCAAATTGGCTCTTGGACAGTGGACCACTAATCACATCACTGCAAATGTGAAAAATTTGAGCATCCAATTTGATTACAATGGTAAAGGTACATTAGTTGTTGGTAATGGAAGTACATTAAAGTTTTCACAAGTTGGACATATTTTCTTGTATTCTAAACCTACAAATAGTGGTCTTTTTCTCAAAAAATTCTCTATGTATCATAAATGAAAAGAAACCTTTGCTAAATTTACTTTAGATAAAAACTGTTATGTTGAGTTTCATTCAAAATTTTGCCTTGTGAAGAAAAAACTAATAAAGAGGGTGCTGCTGGAAGGAGTTCTTAGAAATGGGTTGTATCGAATGAAGTCACCATCACCAATAACTTCTCCTCCTCAAGTTGTTCTTGTGCGTTAAAAAAAAAAAAAAAAGACTAGCAACATAGTTTCTGTTAATTCCAATTCTAGGATGCAGTTTTCTTTCAATTCTAGTTCTAGGGAAGTATTCACTTCTATTTTTAATTGTAATGTGTCGTTAGATTTGTGGCATCAAAGACTTGGGCACACTTCTAACAAAGTACTTTCTTTAGTTTTAAACTCTTGTAACTTGAAAGTTACTCGCAATGAAAAATTTGAATTATATGTGACCCATGCCAATATGAAAAATCGCATAGATTGCCCTTTAAACTATCCACTTCTTGCACTAATAAACCACTTGAAATAGTTCATTGTGATCTTTGATGGCCATCTCCTAAAGTTTTATCTGCTGGTTTTCGTTATTACATAAGTTTTGTCAACAACTATTTAAGATTTACTTATATATCCTCTCAAACACAAAGGAGAAGTTTTCTCTATGTTTCTTCAATATAAGACCTTGGTAGAAAATAAGTTTGAACTTAAAATTAAATGTCTTCAAAGTGATGGTGAGGTGAGTTTCGATCCTTTGCTACCTTTCTAAAGCAAAATGGTATTGCGTTTAGGCATTCTTGTCCTCATACGAGTCAACAAAATGATAGAGTGGAAAGAAAACATAAATATAATTGGAAATGAGATTCACTTTACTTGCTCAAGCCTCAATGCCTTTAAAGTTTAGGGTTTCTGTTGTTTATCTAATCAATATGCTTCCAACTCCTGTGTTGCAGTATTTGTCAACTCGGGAAAGAATGTTTGGTAAAAAACCAGACTATTCCTTACTGAAAGTGTTTGGTAGTACTTATTTTTCATGTCTTAGGCCTCATCAAATACACAAGTTTCAATTACATAATACAAAATGTGTCTTCTTGTAAGGGATACAAATGGGTAAGTTCAAATGGGAGGATCCTCATTTACATGTATTCTTTAATGTAAAGGAATTCCATTTCAAGTCTAGTTTCCTTACCACTTCTGTTACCAAACAACATTCACATGACACTATAGTTACTTGTCTTGACTTTCCATCTTATCACCTAAACCATGCACAAGACAAGGGTGACGCTTCATCTAATACAACAAAACAAAACTCTACAAGAACTACTATGGCAAAGTGCCTGAGTTGACAGGTCCAGAGTCAACAAACCAAGTTAGTATATCTATATGCTCATAACCAAATACTTCTCGTACTCCACCCACAGTCACAAAATGTGTCAAACGTTGAGTTGAATTTATAGCCTTCTCATCACATGCAAACTAGGTACAAAAGTAGAATATTTAGACCTAAAATGTTTAATTATGTTGTAAAACATGAAGTAGGAGAAGAACTATCTACGTGTAAGCTGCAGAATGTGTCAGAAACTTACAATCAGATTGTTGGAGACAAACTATAGAAGCATAAATGGCTTCATTGGTGAGGGACTCTCATATCTACTTCTTTAGCTTGTAATCTAGTTGGATGCAAATGGATCTTCAAAGTTAAATGAAACTCAAATGGAAGTATTCAAAAACATAAAGTAAGATTAGTTGCTAAAGGGTTTCATCAAAATCCAAATATTGACTTCAAAGAGACTTTTAGTCTAATTGTAAAGCCATTCACTGTCAGAGTTAATATTAACCATTGTAGTAGCTATAGTGATTGGAAAATTCTTCAGTTGGATGTCAACAATGCATTTCTCAATGACTATTTATAAGAAAGTGTGTATATGATTCAACTGAAGGATTTGTTGATGAACAAAGGCCTAATCACGTATGTAAACTCAACAAAGCACTTTATGGTCGTAAATCTACACCAAGGGCATAGTTGATCGCTTGGAGAGTGTAATTACAAGTTGGAGCTTTAAGAATCCACGACCAGGCAATTCCTTGTTTTACTTTGTTGGAGTTCGAGTTAAAGTGTTTGTTCTATTCTTTGTGGATGACATCTTATAGGGAATGACTCCAATTGGATTCATTTGTTACAAGGCTAAATAAAGAGTTTGCTTTGAAAGATATGGGGGAGTTGTCGTATTTTCCAAGGATTTGCACATAGAGATGCATCAGGTATTTACTTAAGTCAAACAAAATATATATACTTGATTTGCTTGAAAAACTAAAAATGAGACATATCAAACCATCCTTAACACCAACTATTACTTCAAAGACTTTTTTAACAAATGATGGAGAAATTTATGCCTAATCCAACTACTATACAAGTACAATAGGTGCATTGTAATATCTCACTCATACAAGACTAGAAATATCCTACATTATGAACAAATTGAGTCAGTTTATGTAGCAACCAACTCTTGTGGATTGGCAAGGTGTTAAACGGGTATTAAGATACCCTTAAAGGAACACTGCCATCATAGTATGTTCATACCAAAGTTAGAAAGGCTGTCTTTATTTCCCTATAGGGAATTAGATTGGGGATGTAGCCTCGATGACACGAAGTCAATTTCAACTTACTGTGTGTTCTTTGAACACTCCCTTGTGTCGTGGTCCTAAAAAAATTGACATGTTGTTGTCGAGTACTGAAGCAGAGTATCGGTCGTTTAGCACATACAATAGCTAAAATTTGTTGGCTACAGTGTCTATTAAGTGAAATTTAGTATACTTTCTTCTCCACTCCTATTATATATATGGTGTAATAATTTGAGTGCACTATCTTTGGCTGTTAATTCAATTTTTCATTCACGCACTAAACATGTTGAGTAGGATGTTCATTTTGGTGACAGACAAGATTTTGGCCAAATTGATTGATGTACAGTATGTACCCTTAGAGGATCAGCTAGATGATGGGTTTACAAAGCCCCTAGCTAAAAATAAACTCTCACTATGCATGGCCAACTTAATAATGTTCTTGTAGCTCCAGCACATTTGTGTTTGAGGAGAAGTTAAAGAAGCAGCAAAAGACAATGCCGTTAGAAGATTCTTTTATTATTCTATTATTTTCTTGTTTTTTTTTAGTTGAACAACATGTGGGATAAAGAGATTAGAACCCATGACCTTTTGGTTAAGGAGTTATACCTTTAACAAGTTCGAGTTATTCTCGGTTTGGCTATTTTTTTATATTCTTTGTTAATATAAAAAATGGAGTTTGTTGGTTATAGTTAATGGGCTTAGTGGCTTAGTTAGTTTCTTCCCACTTTTATATTAATTTCTTCCAACGTTGGTCTGTGTGTGTAACTTCCTAACTTGTGTAACTTCTCATCTCTGCTTGTGTATATACAACAACCCTCATTATTAATAACGTATGGAATTAACCTAGGAAACTCTATTTTTATGTGTGGCCAATGGCTTAGAGGGTGTGGAGCGGATCTTAGCCTATGATAATAATAAAAAAAATTATCATCTTAATAGTTGTAATTAAGTTTGATGATCAACAACCTAAATATAGTTTAACTGGTTTCTTTTTGTAAAGGTTGGATTTTGTGGGGAGTGTATGAAGGCAGGCTCGCCACACAACAATCTTAATAACTACATTTGCTATTAATGAAATGTGAAGTCTATGGAAGGAGATCAATATATTTTGAGATTTGATAGTTCAATTTTTTCCATATTAATAATTACCATGTCATGTTATGTTTTGTAGTCAAGTATCTTTAAAGCCAAATCGGGCATAACTCAACTAGTTAAATGCATATTTCCTTGACTAAGAGGTCATGAGTTCAAATCCTCTTATTCCCATATGATGTTGAGCATTATCTTTATTCTATCTTTTTAGCTTTTTTTTTTTCCTAACTATTTTTTATGTATTTCTCAGTATTACAAAGAGATTATTTATTTATGACTACTTTTTGTGTCACCATTTCTAAATAGATTAAACAAACTTAAAAAATGAATTGTTGGATACATTTTATTTTCTATTTTTTGAAAAAAAAATTATTACAATAATTATTATTATTTTTCTATGCTATGATTTTTACTCCATGTCAATCATGCATTCGCTTTGATAAAAAGTAAAAGTCGAGTTAAAAAACTAAAACCAAATTCACGGGAAGTTCCTATAATAGGATTATAAAAAAAGTTGGGAAAAAAAATCATTTTTACCCCAAACTTGTTAAGTGGTAACAATTTTGACTATAAACTTTCTATTTCATTAAATTGAACTCCAAATTTAGATACGTGTGGTTAACAATAAATTTGAATAAGTGTTACAATTTTTACCCTTTAATAAATTTTTGTTCAAAATATCGTTTTTTTTTTCACATGTGTTCAATGTACAATAAAACATATATAAGAAACAAAATTGATAGAATTACAAATTTTGTTGAAATTTGTGAGTGTTGAAATTTTGTTGAAATTCGTTGACACTAGAGCTAATTTTTTTGTTGAAATTTGGGAGTGTTGGTAAAGTTATTCAATGGTTAATTTGTGTATCAATCAAACATAATTTTGTACAACATTTGTTTTATTGAAATTAGTGAGTTAACAAAAGTCTTCACATTATTTTTTTTGGCTAAATTAATGGATGAATTAGCGGAAATTGAATAGAGGTTTAAAACTGCAACATTTATATTTAAGTCTAAGGTCTAATTTGATGAAAGTAAAAGTTTTTGACGAAAATTGATATAATTAGAAAAGTTAAAGGGGTATAAATTGTTTTTTTTTCCAAAAAAAATTTATTTAATTATATAAGTTTAAATCCTCTATATTAGTTTTAAAACTTTCATATTTATTTTGGTTCAGTTCTCAAACTAAACATTTTATTTATAAATCAATAATTTGTTTACTCACCACATCTCAATTCAGATACTTATGGATTTAGACATTCTATTTATAAGGTAAGTAAATAAATTAAAAGAAAAAATATGCATGTTAAATCTCGGTTAAATGATATACAAAAAAGTAACTGTATATACTAATTAAAATAGTTTTTATACAATTCAATTCCTCTTCCAATGGGAGAATCTCTCCAAATGAGTCAAAGAGTTGACTTAAGAGATTCTTGGAATTGGATGGTGAAGTTAATCCCACGTTGTTCAATGAAAAAATGCCATTATATTATGAGTAAAAACAACATTATCAGTATAACGATCTGACTTCTAGACTTAGACCACCTAGGATCGCTACTTGCATGCATGTTTTTAAAACAAAAGTTTTAAAAAGATTTTTCAAACTTGAAATCAAATTTCCATAAAAATATAAATTACTAAGTTCAAATAGTATATGAAAATCATCGGGATCCTGAATTTAAAACAATTAGAAAGGAACCTAAACACAATTTAAAAACACAACGTTCAATCCAACATTAAAAGAAAACTATGCAACTTCTAACGTAACTCATGCGGAAGATTGCAACGCGTGACCATGGCCTCTAAGCAATCCTCCTCGTCAGCCACTCAAGTAATCCTTGCTCTTACCTTAAAAAAAGGAAAGGAAAAAGTTGAGTATATATGAACATACCCAGTAAGTAACTCCAACCCCTGGGGTCGGATATGCAAACACAACCAATCATGCAACTCATGTGGGACCTACTCTCTAACTCTCACCAGACTATATCATCTCGAGGCACCTTAACCACACAGCAGCACAAAGCACAAAATGTATCTCAAGAGGGTCTCTGTCCAACACCAAGCAAAGATAGGATATCTCACAGAGGTACGAGGTCCTTTGTTCAGCACTAAGCAAGGGCATTCTATTCCACAGAGACACCCCAGCACACAGCACCATAAAGCGAAGAATACATTCAAGAGGTTCTCACACACAACACTAAGTAGAGATGGTATAACTCCTAACTTATGAACATGCAACACACAATTTATAACTATGCATATGTCTCAAATACATATCATCTAATCCGATGGCCACAGGCATCCAAAAATCACATAACAACTATGTACTCATCATGCTTATCTTACTAGCACACTATCATGATCAATTCACAATATACATAAGGTAAGCATGGTTAATACATACAACATACAAATCAAACAAGTTACCGACCTAGCCCAATAGTTTATCCAGGAGCGAAGTCACTTGCCTCAAATCTCAGGAAACAGCAAGCGAAACCAAGGAAGACCGATACTGAATTCTTTAAGCAACCTAAGTCCAAAACTACAAAAAATGCCCTTATTTGTTCTAAATTCAATTAATTAAACAACTAAAAAGGGAAATTGGTGTTTCGAGGGGCAAACGACACTAGGAAGACGCCGTTGTTCCTGGACTAGCTGCAGCCCACGCACCGCAGGGACTAGTTTTGAAATCTACTCACTGTCAGGAGTTCAATGCTGCTGAAATTAGCCTAGAGGATAGCCGACGCGCTGCCACGCGTGGCCTGAAGTCTCGACGCGTGTACCACACACGCTGCAGCCAATCTCCTTTTCTGCAGCGCGTGAGCCTTCACCATTGCTTCGATCATGATTCTGATTTGACCAATGTGTAGATCTCGACCTCCTTGTGCTTCTCGACCCTTCCTTTGCCAAAATTGCCCTTTCGGAAGACCAAGAAAGAGGGGAAAATGTGGTTAAAACAGGGAAAAACTAAGAAAACATAGAAAACTCCGATGGCGTACTTGTTTTGGTTGGGATATGAGGAGGTAATGAGGAGGTTGCCCTCAAAATTTGGGCTAAAACGGAGCTACGGAAGTGGGTGAATTCAAAAAGGAAGAGGAAAAACGTCTTGCCGTCGCCGCCACCGATCCCGATCGTCGACCCGCTTCTGCCGCCACCTGCTACTGCTTTCTGGGAGATGGGTGCACGTGAGGGAGGAAGGTTTGGTTGAGAGAAGAAAATTTTGAGGGGGAATGAGTGGGATTGGCGTGAAAATGGAGAAAAAGAGGGGAAACTTTGGATGACCTCTTTCTTCTTGAAATAGGAAAAGAATTTGGTGGCTAGGGTCCTTAATGATGTACTTATAGAGTTCACTTCAACCCTAAACACTAGTCCTGAGTCCTTTAATTACAAGAAAATCATTACTCAACTTTTCTTCTAATTTTCCCAAATAAAAACCCCTTTTTAAACCCATTAAACTATTATCTACAATTTCCTCCTCCAATTATCAAAAAATAAAATCCAAATAAAAACTTTAGTCCCTTAATTACATAATTCAACAAATCATAATATAAAAAATTATAAAAATTAAGGGATGTTACAATCAGTTTTAAAGACCTTGATGTGTATGTTGGTTTTTCAACTTGAGCCAAGAACATGCTCCTATAAATAGGGACCCGCATTTTAGACTTAGTTTGAGATTTGTTAGGGCATCTGTAACTCTCAAGACTTAGTTTGAGATTTGTTAGGGCATCTCTCCCATCAAAAAGTTATGGGCTTGAATCCCCATATTATATATTGTTGAACTAAAAAAAATTGTTTGAGATTATTGTAATCTAGTATGAAGTAAATTAGTGTTTGATAAATTTAGAATGTAAACATAAAAAACGGATTCGATTTCAATTTAACATTATTTAAAAAGTGATTCTACTTCAAAATCAATTTCAAACATAGCCTAATTTCCCTTTTCACTCTACCTAAATCCACGATTCTTTTTGTCACTTATTGCTAACTTAACCATCAGACTGATATTGATTCGACACTACATTGATTTTAAAGTTGAATCATTCATGATTCTTTTTTCATTATATAGGTGAATGAAATTTGATTGAAGTGATCTGGCTGCCATAGAGCAAGCACCCTTTATAAATGTAAATGAAAATAAAAGTCAATTATTTTCTTTTAAAAAGTGAGAAAACTTATTTTTCTTAAAAACATTAAAAGTATTATAAATATATTATATTAAGTAGATATTCATAATCTCCATAGGTTATCTATAAGAGAAGATTCATGCCCCTCCTCAATTTTTTTTTTAACTTATAGTTTATTAAATATAAAAATAGTTATATATGATTGGTCTTCTACTTGAACCTGGTAAAAAAGCGGTTCCGTGTTCGAGTCCACTTTGAATGATTTTAATCAAATATATTATTTTTTTTTAAACCTCTATCTTTCTATATTTTTAAATAAAACGTTTTTATTTTCTATTTCCAAAATTGTTTTCTAAATTATAAACCAATTTAAAAACAAAAAATATATAGTTTTTATATTTTAAAATCTCTATTTTAATCTGAAATAATTATTTTTTCTTTGATATATTTCTCTCTAACAAATCTATATCTAATGTCTCTTACTAAATTGCTCCCTCTAATTTTCATATCTTTATAACTTTTATTTATTCTTCTTTTCTAACACATCACTTTCACTTTTCCCTCTCTTAAGATTTTATATTTTTCTCAAACTTTCTCCTTTCTAAAATTTCTCTTCTTTAAACTTATTTCTATCTCTCACATATTTCTTTTTAAAATATCTATCGTTATATATTTCTCTTCTAATTAGTAAAATTCTAACTAACAAATATCTTTCTAACTTTTTGTCTTATCTTTTTGTCTAAATCTTCTCTGTAATTTTTTTTCAACAAATTTTTTAATTTCATTTTTTTTTCTCTAAAATTTCTCTTATTCTCTCAAACATTTCTAATTTTTCTCTCTTATTAATATTTTCTATCTAATATATCTCCCATTCTTTAACTCTTATTAGTCTAAATCTAATGTCCCTTAATTTAATTAGTTCATATTATCAGTTGTTGTATTACGTAATTAAGGGATTAAGTTTCAATTATTTTATGTATATTGGAGGATAAATTTATAAGTAATAATTAATTGTTTAAAGGAGGATTTATTTGATGAAAATTAGGAGAAAAAAAATGGCATTCTTGTAATTAGAGGACTTAGGGCTAGGGTTTAGGGTTGAGGTGAACCCTATAAATGTATCATTACGAACCCGAGCTACCAAAACTCTTTTCTTATTCCAAAAAGAAAGAGGTCATCTCAATTTTCCCCCTCTTTTTTCTTCCTTTTCACGCCAACAACACCTCTCCTCCCCAAAAATTTTCTTCCACACACCTTTCTCCCTCACGTGCACCCCTCTCCCAAACGATAGCAGCAAGCGGCGATAGAAGCTGATCGACGCCGGGATCGGCGGCGCCGACAACAAGGTGTTCTTCTCTTTCTCTTCGATTTTCCCCAATCTCCGTAGCTCCGTTTGGGTTCAAATTTTGAGGACACCTTCCTTCACCTCTTCATTTCTGAACCAGAATAGGTAAGGCATCAAAGTTTTCAAACTTCATTTTTCCCCAGGTTTTTCTCTTTTTAATCACGTTTTTTCCCTTTTCCGGCCTTTAAGGAAGCATTTTTGGCGAAACAAAAGGTCGAAAATAAGCACGGGATCGAGATCTAGGTGTTGGAGGAAGCAGAATTACGATCGGAGGCGGGGTGAGGTGGCACGCTGGGTTGAAAGCGACAGAGACAACGACATGTGTGGTCCACGTGTTGAGACTTGTTGTCGCGCGTGGCAGCGCGTTTTGGGCTGATTCCGGTGGTGTTGAACTTCTAACAGTGAATTGATTCCAAAACTAGTCCCTGTTTACCAATTCGAGGCAACATGTGATGGCGGCTGGTTTCGAAAGGGCAGTGTCTTCCCAGTGTCGTTTGCCCCTCGAGAACCCTAACTTTCCTCTTTAATTATTGAAATTTTAGAATTTAGGAAATAATAAAGGTATTTTTGGTATTTTGGACTTAGATTGCTTAAGGAATCTAATACCGATTTTTCCTTAAAATTACTTCCCGTTTTCTTGAAAATCGAGGTAAGTGACTTCACTCCTAGATAAACCATTGGGCTAGATCGGTAACTTATTTGAATTGTGTGATGTATGTGTTAATCATGCTTATCTTATATAGTTTGTGGATTGAGCATGATGATGTTGTAGTGTGATAAGCATGTTGTGTATATGATTGTTATGTGGTTGTTATATGTCATGAATATCGGGTGTATGTGGTTTATGGATGCCAGAGGCATTATTGGAATATTGCATATTGGATGCCTTGAGGCTTTAGATTATATGATATGTGTTTGAGATCTATGCATAGTTATGAATTGTGTGTTGCATGTTCATATGTTAGAAATTATACCATCTCTGCATAGTGCTGTGATTGAGGACCTCCATGAATGTATTCTCTGCTTTGTGTTGTTGTGTGCTCTGAGGTGTTTCTATGGGATTGTATATCTTTGCTTAGTGCTGAATAAGAGAACCTCTTTAAGATACATTCTTCGCTTTGTGTTGCTGTGTGCTGTGAGGTGCCTCGAGATGGTATCCTCTTGAGAGAGAAAGGGAGTGGGTCCCACATGAGATGCATGGTTGTTTGTGTTTGCATGTCCGACCCTAGGGGTTGGAGTTACTTACTGATATATTTGATATATTAAATCTTTTCCTTTATTTTTTTTAGGTAAGAGAAATGACTACTTGGGTGGATGACGAGAAGAGGTTGCATAAGGACCATGGTTGCGCATTTCGGTCTTCTGCACGTGTCTACTTTAGGAGTTGTTTTGTTTTAAATGTTTTGAACTAAATGTCATACCATTAATTTGTGTTTAGTTTCCTCTTTCATTTTTTAAATTCAGAATCCTAGCTTGTTTTCATTGCATCTTCTTGGACTTAATTGTTTCTGCTTAAGGAAATTTGATTTCATGATTGGATAATTATTTAAAACTTCTTTATTTAAGAGCATGCATGCTAGTATCGACCTTAGGAGGTCTAAGTTTGGAAGTCGGGTCATAACACTAAATCTTTTTTCTTTAACTTTTTTCTTTACAAATATATATATATATATATATGTGTGTGTGTGTGTGTGTGTGTGTGTGTGTGTGATTCTCTAAACTTTTACTTCCATATATCTTCACATTTCTCTCTTTCTAATATTTCTCGCGATATCTTGACTTTTCAACAAACATTTCAAAAAATATAAACTAAAAATTGTATTCGTACAAAATGATTTATTATATATATTTTTTTAGTTCACAAAAATTGTTTATTATAGTACTTTGGTAATAGAAGTGACTTTAATATTACATAATCTTAATGTTGTAAAATGTTATATACTAAAACTATATTAAATTTGAGTTCTCCTTACGTAAATTTTTGGATTCTTCCATGGTTACCCACATCCATATGCATTCTCCTTTTTTATCACTCATTATACCCATGAGTTACACATTTTGAATAATATAGATCTTGTAACCTATACCATTGTAAATCCTATAAATAGTGGTTGTATGGAACATTTGAAAAACACAACTCAATAGAAAATTCTCTATTCCTCTCTACTTTATTCTCTCTATCTTTTCCTCATGTGTGTTCTTCTATATTATTGTTTTGTTTATCTTTTATGCTCATTTTATAATGCGTTATCA
>JAOANK020337012.1:0-14453 GCA_026257165.2 Telfairia occidentalis
ATATATATAACTTTTCAGGAAACGAACAAAATTATTATTTTTTATTAAATTATAAAAGAAACTATGACGGGCATTGATTGTCATCAATAGAGTTTGACATTATATGTTATAATGATAGACATTTTAATGTCGGACATTCGTAACTTTTAATGTCGGGCATTGCCCGTCTTTAAAAGTGTCCGACATTAAAAACTTACAATGACACTCGGGCTTTAATGTCGGGCAATGCCCGACATTAAAAGCCAAATTTGTACTAATGGCAATAAGGAGTAAAAACAAGTTTTACCCCCTCTTTCCATATTGGGCATGCACGATATTTGGTATACTCAAATTTTTATTCCTTGGTCACAACATTTTTTTATCGACCTCTTGATAATGATATTTGTATGAAAGTTCCTGAAGGATTTAAGATATGATAATTATATAATTCATGTGCCAAAGAATTTTATATGATCAAATTATAAAATCATTATAGAGACTAACAATCATGACAAATGTGACATAATCGTCTTAGTGAATCTTTGTTGAAAGAATCGTATCAAATAACTTTATTGTCCATGTGTTTTTACAAAGAAATCACAATTAAGATTTGCTATTATAGTTGTATATGTTGATGATTTGAATATAATTAGAACTCTTGAAGAGTTTTCAAAGGCAATAAAATATTTTAAGAAGGAATTTGAGATGAAAGATCTCAGAAAAACAAAGTGTTGCCTTGGTTTTCAAATTGAGCATATAGCATATAAAATACTTATCTATCGATCAATTTATACAGAAAAGATTTAACATGAACAAAACACATCTATTGAACATTCCAATGTTAGTTCATTGACTTAATGTAAGAAATATATTTTCCAATCTCGAGAAGATCATTAAAAAATTATTCGTCTTGAAGTACCATATCTTACTATAATTGTGATGTGCTTATATATCTTGTTGATGATATACAATTGAATGTTGCTTCTTTTTAGTATATCTATTAGTTTGATAAAGTTTTTCTCTAATAGAAAAATATGAGAATGGAGTTAAGCACATATATATAATATTATCTTTGATGATCAATTTATATGAATTTATTTTGTTCTAATAAATCTAATTTGATCTAGTTGGTTATGAAGATACATGTTGTTCATCTGACTATTATAAAATTAGATCTTGGATATATATTTTTTTTAATTATTTACATGTGGAGGCACTACTATATCATGACGATCAATGAAGCAGACTATAGCAACTATTTCCACAAATTATGCTGAAATCCTTGCAATCCATGAGGTTAGTTGAAACTGAGAAGATAATATAACATGTATAGCTTATTAGAGGAAGATATACTAAAGGAGATAGCATGGAGCATATCTCACCAAAGATCTTCTACACCATGATCTTGAAGAGAAAGACGATATCTCTGTCCAACAAATTTACTCAAAAAATAACTTGGCTGATCATGCATTTACAAAGGCATTACTTATCGTGACATTTAAAAAGTTAGCACACAACACTGAAATGCAGCAACTAAGAGATCTCAAGTGAGGTTTTCATGAGGGGGAGTAAATATACTTTACTAATTTTCCCTTGACTAAGGTTTTGATCCCACCAGGTTTTCCTAGCAAGGTTTTTAATGAGGCGATTCTTTAAGTATATGAATGATGTACTATTTTTCTTTTACTATGATTTTTTTTTTCCATTGAGTTTTTTCTAGTAAGGTTTTAATGAGGCATATATTCTATATACAATGGGCATCTAAGGGGCAGTGTTATAAATCCAATATTGAAGTGGATGCCCATAACCTCCATAAGCTACACATCCATATTCATTCACCCTATTAACTCTCATTATTTTCTTATGAGTTACAAATCTCATTTATGTTAGATATTGTAACCCCCTATCTTGACAACCCTATAAATAGAGATTGTATGAAGCATTTGAAAGACACCACAACAACAAATTGAAAAGAGAATCACATTGCTCTCTCCATCTTTTCTGTAAAGACCCGACTTCTAGATTTAGACTACCTATGATCGCTACTAACATGCATGGTCTTAATTAAAGAAGTTATAAAATTTTTGTATCTTGAAATCAAATATTCTCATAAAATGCTGAAATAAATAAGTTCCAAAATACAATTAAAAGATGATGGGATCCCAATCTAAAAGCAAGATAAAGAGCTAAAGAAAAGTTCCAAATACTATGATACTTAGTTCAAAAACATTTAAAACAATGAGACAAGCGAAAGACTGCAACTTGTAACCATCGCCCATATGCAACCACTCCTCGTCAGCCACCCTGGAAAACTTTATTATTATCTAAAAAAATAAACAGAAAAGATTGAGTATAAAAATACCCAGTAAGTGACCCCGACTGAGGGGTCAGACATGTGTACAATGCTCATACAGACCATGTGGGACCTACTCTTTTATCCTTACATAAAGATAATAAAATATCATATAGGATCTCCGTGTAATAACACTGGGTAACAATGATCTTGATCCCATTCTTTTGCCTCTTTTTAAGGTACATGTGAGGGCTTTCCAGGAAACCCTACTACTTCTGATGGTAAAGGTACCTAGTCAGCATAGCCAAGTTTTCACCCACACCGACTGCCTATCATGGGAGATGGTTGTCTCCGTCAAATGACATGTAACATGCGTTCCATCATATACTCTGTTATGCAAGGTCCCAAACAACACATAACATACATGTGATGCTCATAGCATCCAATATACAACATTCATACGATGCCCCTGACATCCATAATTCACATACAACGATACACAATACATTCAATACAATAGCACATCATGCTCAGCTTAATCCCAATTACATCACATATCATATTACAAGCATCAAACAATTCATCTCACCTAGCCCGATGGCTTATCTAAAAGCGAAGCCACTTACATTAAATCCAAAGTTTCGAAAATGATCCTAGTGGTTTGATCCACAGTCTCTCTAACAAACCTAATATGAATTATAACTCAGTCTAATTAACACCCTAAAATATAATCTAGGTGTCCAAATGCACAGCTAAACCACCATGCACCGTTGCCAGAAAATACCTTCTTTTGTTCCAAGCACCAATCTATCAATTCCCCCAATTCACATGTCGAAGTGCCCGTCCTCGTAAGCCCACACGCCATCGAAAGGCTCTGCGTGTGCTCTCTACGTGCCACCACCGCCTTGCGCAACAGTTGGCTCTACCACCGGTTTCTGCCACAGACGACACCGCTGTTGGTTCTACTCCACACATCGCCACCATCATTCACCGAAAAAGAAAAGGGAAGCTCGTACCGTTTGATCACGAACCCATCGTAGGGCGGCGCTCGCTGAAACACCCCCAACCGTATGCATCGTCTCCTTTACTGCACGGGTGTTGTTGTTCGCCCCTACTACAACCACTGTTTTTTGAAAATAAACCCCAACGCTGTGGTGAGTTAGTTTGAGAGAGAGAGAGAGAGAGAGAGAGAGAGAGAGAGAGAGATTCACAGTCGCTAGAGGATGGTATAGCTGCCGCAACTCATCTTTGCAGCCGATGAGAAGTGAGGAAGGGAGAGAGATATGGTGTATGCGTGAGGGAGAGGAGGGAGGAGAGAGGAGAAGATGGGTTTTCTTTTTGGAAAAATAAAATGAGTGGCTAGGTTGAACTTATTCTTATATAGGTGTACACCACAAACCCTAATCCTAAACCCTTTAGAGATATTTACAAGTTTGCCATAATCCTCAAATATTCTCTTTTTCCCTAAAATCCAAGGATAAATAAACTCGCCCTTTTCAAAAATAAAAAAAATTTAATTATTTCCTTCATCAAATTAAACACAAAAAAACTCATACACATTCCCTATTTTAATTTGAAAATAACATAATTAAAACCAAATTAAAATCATGGGACGTTACATTTTCTCTCCATTTCTTGTTCTCTCTTCTTATTTCATCTTTAGTTTTATAACAAGTGTTTTGGGCCGGTGGCCTTTATTTTCAAAATTTAAAACTCTTTAAATGGGAGAACGTGTACATTGCCTAATAATTTAGAGTTTGTTTGTTTGTTTTTATGATAATTTTAAGTTAAAACCTTCCAAATTCCACTGTAAACATGTCTTTGTTCATAAAATGTAAAACCCTTTAAATAATATACATGACAAAAAAAGTAAAATTAATTATATGGTATATTTAGAATTACAAAATTAACATTTGGACAAAATAGTCCAAAATTACTCTCCAAGTTTGTTAGATTTTAAAATAATAAAATAAGATAAGATAAGACAAGACATTTTTGTTTGACTACATTTTCCTAAAAGTAATTTTAATCATAAAAGTTTATTTAGTTGCAATATATCTAAAGGTGATTCTACAAAAAAGAAAAAAAAACCATAAAATGATTCTAATATAATTTTTGGTCAATCAGTTTAGAACCACTATTTAAATCGTTTTGATTATTTCAAAATTGATTTTTACTTGGGATTAAAAAAAAAAAAACTTCTGGCTATCCAAAATCACTTGGGAAGTTAATCCAAACACATACTAAATTAAAAGAATGTTTGGAAGTGATTTTAGAACAAATATTTTTAGCCCAAATTTTTTAGTTATAATTACTTTTGTATAAGTGTTTAATTATAAATTATTTAATATTTAATATCACACTTTTAAAAGTGGTTTTATATGATTAATATTTGTTTTCAAAGGTGATTTTAGAACCACTAAATTATTACCAAGACATTATATTTAAGAGAACAAAAATTAAGGAAGTAATGGATGAGGATGAGAGAGAGAGAAAATTTTAGAGAGAAATAAAAATTTAAAAGCGAAAAAATAGAAGTAAATAATCACACACACACACACACACACAAAAATTTGATTAGAGCCTTCAAAGATTTCCTTTTCCTAAAAGAAGTTTTAGAGAATAGGAAAAAGAAGCCTTTTAAAAGAGGGAAGGTAGCTAAGGAAATCCTAATTGAATAAAGCAAATTTCCAAAAGGGGAAAGCAAACCCTAGCCTCATTTCTTTTCCCACTTTTCTTTTTCCTTTCATTCTCTCTCTATCTCTCACCCTCCTCCTTCACTTCAGTGGTGGATGACGACAAGCATAGGCAACAGCTGATGGCGAGCATAGGGGGCGGTTGACGACGAGTAGAGGCAGCGGTGAACTAGCGGCGGTGCTTCACGGGTGTGACGACATCGTTCCTCGTCTCCCACGATGAAAAGTTGAGTGCGAAGGTGACGGAAGCTGTCATAGGACTGCAGGCGGCAGCGCAAGCGTGCGACGGAGCATAGCAACGTTACGACGATGCGTACGTCTGAAGCGCACCCTTCGTACGCGCAAGCAACGACGCATGGCGATCTGACGGTGGTAGTGTGATAGGGCAACAACGACGTCTGTAGTGTACAACGACCTCCTTGTGTGTAATTTCTGAAGAACCCTAACCCTAATGACGTTTTAAACATTAGAAATTAATGTAAGTTATTTTACTAAGATTATTGGGCATTTATCCTTAGGTTGAGCAAAAACTATTGATCGCGGGCTACTAGGTGTTATTCTAGATCTTGCTTAAGGTAAGTGGCTTCGCTTACGAAATTCTCTTAGGGCTTAGATTAGATCTCTTTGATGTTTATGCATATATTGATTGATCCATAGCATGTTATCATTTGTTATGATATGATGTATACATTGTATGTATCTATGTGGGACCTTATACATGGAAACATAGTGCATGTTAAATGTTTTTAAACGAAGGTGACAACTACCTCCCAACCATTGGGGTTTATGTTGGGCAGGATTTGACTACACTGAGTAGATACCATCTACCATAAGATGTAATAGGATATCTTGTATCGAGAGCCCACGCTTGTACCTAAACGTGGGTTGGTTACATGATGGGATCATGGTTGTTATTAACCTAGCACATAAAATCAATGAATGTTTTGCTTGACAAGGATAGGTCCCAAATATTATACCATGATTATGTATGATTGTATGTGTGCATGTTTGACCCTGTATGATAAGAAACCCTAGAGAATTACAATTAAAAACTCTTCCACTTAAGGAGAATCGCAAAAAAAATTCAAATCAATTAGAATCAAACCCAAAGATAGGATTAGATAAGGATATATTATCTTGATGATCAAAGACCAAGAGGTAAGGAGAACTTGTTCCTTACTCAAGGTTGAACACTCCACAAAAAGGTTGATAAACCCCACTTGAATGTTCAAGCTTGCAACCCTAAATCAAGAATTGCAACAAACAAAATGAACTCTTGGTCATCAAAAAATGCAATACTGTATAAAATTTCATTCCAAAAAAAAAAAAAAACCAACGTTTCTTTTATTACATAAGTTAACCCTAACCTATTAGCTGATAAGCTAAGAGACTATTCTACCTCTAATGTGATGTTATCAATAATTTAACAGGAAATAAACGTTAGAGAATTTAAAATAAAAAATACATTATTATAGCTAATGCATAGAAAACCAAAAAGATCCATGCTTAGCAAAAATTATAATAATAATTAAATAAAATATATCTAATATAAAACTCCCTCGTTTCCTTTTTGTAGCTTCATTTACCACTATGTATAGAGCTTCTGGCTATTTTCCCCTTCTTCATCTTCCTTAGTTAAGTTCACCTCTATTTGTCTGTGAGAATTGAAGGTTAGTTGAAGCTGCTTAGTCCTTGATCGAGTGATTGGTCCTGGAGGCAGGGTGAGAACATCTTGGTTCATATCATCTTCTCCCCCCTTTTGAAGGATTCGTCACCTACATCAAAAGAAGTCAAGTCAAGCACATTAAAGGTAGCACTCACACCATACTTACCTTGAAGATCAATTTGATAGGCATTGTCAGTGATTCTTTTCAATACTTGAAAGATCCATCTCCTCTTGGGTTTAACTTAGAATCTCACTGGTGTGGGAGTCTTCATTTTGAAGGCGGACCTAAACCCAATCCCTCTCCTTAAATATCATAGGCTTTCAGTGTTAGTTGACTCTCATAGCGACCTTGAAGTTTTGTTTATCAATCATTTTCTTGACCTCTTTATGTAACTCTCGAATGATTGTCGCCATTTTGTCAGCTTAAAGATTTACAACCTCATTAGAAGGCAAAGGTAACAAATCATGAGGTGATAAAGGATTAAATTCATAAACAATCTCAAATAGATCACATTTAGTGACACTATGGACAACCCAATTATATGCAAACTCAATGAATGGTAGACAATCCTCCCAAGTTTTGGTGTTCCTATCTATGATAGCTCGAAGCATTGTCACCATTATTCTATTAACTACCTCAGTTTGTCTATCAGTTTGGGGATGACATGTAGTAGAGTAAACTAATTTAGTGCCAAGTTCCCCCTAAAGTACTCTCCAAAAGTGGCTTAAGAACTTTACATCTCTATGACTAATAATACTTTGAGGAATACCATGCAATTTAATCACATATTTAAAGAACAATTCAGCCACATGTTTAACATCATTAGTTTTATTACATGCAATGAAATATGTCATTTTTCTAAACTTGTTAACTACCACAAAAATGATGTCCCTCTCTTTCTTAGACCGAGGCAATCGTAGTACAAAATCCATTGAAATGTCTAACCATAGCTCACTAGGAGTTGGTAAAAGTAAAGAAAATCCATGTGATTTTCTTCTAGACTTTGCTTCCTTACATGCAATGCATCTTTCACACTCTTAATATATGCCATGCCTCATCCTAGGCCAATAGAAATGCTCATTCATTACATTTGTTTTAGCGTACCCAGAATGTCTCATCAAACCTCCCCCATGAGCTTCTTTAACCAGTAACTAACGAATAGGACAAGTGGGGAATGCAAAGCTTACTCTTTCTAAACAGGAAGCCATCAAACATCATATAATCATCCACAATACGTTTTGACATAAGAAATTCAACAATAGGTGCAAAATAAGTGTTCTATGAATACAAAGTCTTAACGTGTTCAAAACCAAGTAATTTAGTATGAATTGAGTTTAGCAACACATACCTCCGAGATAATGCATCAACTACCACTTTTTCCTTACCTTTTTTTTTATATCGTATCACGTAGGGAAAAGTATCTATGAACTCTAACCATTTAGCATGCCTTCAATTCAACTTGTTTTGATCCCTCAAATGCTGCAAGTTCTGATGGTTAGTGTGAATGACAAATTTCTTTGACCATAAGTAGTGCTGCCACGTTTGTAGTGCTCTCACCAAGGCATAAAGCTCCTTGTCATATGTAGGATACTTTAAAGTTGCTCCATTCAACTTTTCACTAAAGAACACCAATGACCTTTGATTCTACATTAAAATAGCTCTAGTCCCTATTCCACTTGCATCACACTCAATTTCAAATGTTAGTTCAAAATTAGGCAAAGCAAGTAAAGGTGCATTACATAACTTATCTTTCAAAGCACCGACGACACGTTCTTGAGCTTTTCCCCACTCAAACTTCACATTTTTCTTAATAAGTTCATTAAATGGTGCAACTATGGACTAAAGTCTCTAATGAACCTCCCATAGAACCCAGTTAGGGCATGAAAGCTCATAATCTCATTAGCATTCTTAGGTGTAGGCCACTTCCTAATAGCTTTAACCTTCTCAGTATCAACTTCCACTCCTTCTTTAGATACTACAAACCCTAGGAAGTTTATCTTCTCCATACAAAAACTACATTTTTGAGGTTTGTAAAACGTTTTTTCTTTCTAGCTAAGTGCAATTAAAACACACCTAACATGCCTAACATGATCCTTCAGTGTCCTACAATACATTAGGATGTCATCAAAATAAACCAGTGCAAACTCTCCTAAAAAGTCACGCAACACATAGTTCATATGTCTCATAAAAGTAGTAGGTGTATTAGTCAAACCAAAATACATAACCAACTATTCATACAAACCATGTTTAGTTTTGAAAGCAGTTTTCCATTTATCTTCAACATTCATCCTAATTTTATGGTATCCAGATTTTAAGTCTATATTTGTAAATAGGCTACAACCATAATTCATCAAGCATGTCATCCAACTTAGGAATAAGATGTCTATACTTAATGGAAATTTTATTTATAGCCCTACAATTTTTACACGCATTGTCCATGATCCATCTTTCTTAGGTACAAGTAAGACAAGGACACTACAAGGACTTAAACTTTCGAGCACATACACTTGGGCAAGCAACTCATCTACTTGCCTTTAAATCTCTTTCGCCTCTTGAGACTTGGTCCGATATGCTGGTCAATTTGGAACTTGAGGGCTCGAGATGAAGTCAATCTTGTACTTTATGGCTCTCAAATGTGGTAACTCCTCAGGGAAGACTCCTTTGAATTCTTGCAAGAGAGAGACAAAAACACTAGGCAAAAAGGATGCAAGGTCCTTGGTTAATAGGTAAGCTTCTTTAAATTGAACCATGAGTATCGTTCTTTTTGCAAGCATAACTTTCCTAACCTCATAAGATCTAGGACTCCAACTTACAATTTTTTCTCTATTTTCTCTCTAGGTCATAAGCTATGCTCTTGCTTTTCTCTCAAGGACTCCTTTTTTTCCCCTTTTCTTTTTTACTCGTCTTATTTGCTTTTGCTACAATATTTTCTTATCTCTTTTCTAACTTTTCTTGATCAATCAGTAGTTCCCTAGGGGATAAGGGAACAAGTATAGTTTTCTTACCATTATATGTAAAAGTATAACGGTTAAGATAACTATCATAGAGAACTTTTTTGTCAAACTGCCAAGGTCGACTAAGGTAGCATTTCATCCTTGTATCTCCATATGGCAAAAGGTACCTTCTCCTATTTAGTCACCTTGAGTTCTCCACAATCATTAAGCTACTATAGTTTGTAAAGTCGTGGATGGGGCATAATGTCTAAACTTAATCATGAGACCATAGAGCTTACAACATTCATACAACTTCTACTATCAATCACTACATTACAAGGCAAAGCTTGTACAAGGCCACGTGTATAGAAAAGATTCCCTCTTTGGTTCTCCAAGTTATCCTCCCTCATGTACGTACTTAGAGCCCTCCTAATGACTAAGGACAAATATGCTCCTTATAGTGGACTCATCTCCTTCTTCTTCCTTGCTCTTTGCTGTGACTACCTCCCCTTCCCTAATAATCACTACCCTCAGAGTAGGGAATTCTCGACTTATGGGTCCCATCCATTGGCATTTCCAACACTTAAGATCTCTATTTCGACTTGTGGGTGTTTTAGTCTTAGGCTTTAATCTGGGCGAGGTGTCTCCCTTATCTTTAGATTTTTCACTGCCTACCTTGGCCTTAAATTTAGAATCTTTGGGTCTACCATCTTGTTTCCAAATAGAAGATGAGTTCAAAAAAGGTGTAGGAGTAGTGTACACCTTGATTTACGCTGCCATTGAAGTTGTCTTCCAATAGTACTGCGAGGTGCACCAACTCCTCATACATTTGCAAGTCAACACGATCATCCACATTAATGTTTAAACCATCAAGAAATCGTGTCATAGTTTTCTTCTTATCCTCTTCCATGTCTAATATTTCCATCAACCTTTCCATCTCCTTGGAATAATCTCCACTCCCTTGTAGTGGAGTGTGAAGTTTTCGTACACAATCTTTCAAGTAATGTTTCGAAATGAATCGCTTCCTTATGAGATCCCTCAATAACAACGATGTCCCTATTCGACCCTCATCATGCCTCCATCTCTTAGAACACACATTATCCCACCAAGTTTGTGCATAACCTTGAAAATGTGTAACATAGATAGTTTCATTGTTCTCTTCTATGAGGTTGTTGCAATAGAATATGAGTTCCGCTTCGTGCTCTCGTTGCAAGTGGTCTTTAGGATCAAAAGTACCATGGAACTTGGAAAATTTAATGTTGATATTACCAAATCCTCGTTTTCAATTGTTGTCTTTTCTTCTATCTAATGGTCGCCTATTTTAGAAACCTCATCTTCCCCTCAAGCCTCGACGTTCTCCTCTTCTAGGCATAACTACAATCGGGTCAATATCTTAATCATCTTCTTAATTAGAGTTGATCGCACCACTACATAACTGCAAGTGTACAGGTCAAATTGTAATATAAAATGGCCTAAGAGACCGAGTATCGTCCTTTAGGAATCGAGTTATTAAATCTATTTAGTACTAAGATATTGATTGTCAGAGTTTTATTTAGGGAAACAAATTGACATGGAACGGTTCTAAGGTAACAAACAACTAAATTGAGAACGCTAAAAGGCACGTTATAGAAGAAAATCGAGGGACAATTAGTTCTAGGGTGTTGGCATTGTGAAACAGTGTAATTAATTATTTAATTGACTCAAGAGATGAAATAGATTAATAATTTTCTAAGTCTAAGATTTATGAACTTGGGTTTTCTCCTCTCGAGGTCCACCGACTCTCACTATGAACTCCCTACACAATGTCTTGCTATAAGAAGATAAAAATTGGCATCGAAATAATCTATCACGGACCTTACACGTGCCACTATCACTTTCGCGCATCAAGCAGCATGCATCTAAATCCCTATATCTTATTTCACTACCTTTTCTTTCAAACAAGATAGTAAAATAGCATGCTATATTTTACGACTCTCTCTCACAAGCAAGGTAGTAAATAAAGCAATAATACATTCATTGGCTAATGAACATAATCATTAAGGGCTGGAATTGAGAAGAAAATCAATAAAAAGCATCAACGAGTCAATATTGATAATTAATCGTCCATAAAAACAAACCAACACCCTAAAACTAATGAGTTTAGCTACAATTCATCAATAAAATCAATTATGAACAACCCATTAAAGATAATACATAAAATAAAAGAGAGAGAAGAAAAGTTCCAGGCCAATTCTTCTCCGTCTTAGGCTCCAAACCGACTTCCGTGATCATGATTTTCACCCCCAAATACTTAGAAAGCTCAAAATCTGCTCTATAATGAATGCCCACTGTATTCTGGTCTTGAATTTCGAAAATTGTGCTGAAAACGACACCCAAAACGAACTCTTCGAACCCTTGCAGTGAAAAAAAAGCATATATAAAATCTGCGGTAGCGTCGAGATGCTATGCTACATTTTTTAAAAATTGGAAAAAAATTTCGCAGTAGCATTGAGATGCTACTATTCCAGCATTGAACACTATTCCAGCGTTGAGACGCTACTATTCCAACGTTGAGACGCAACCTAAAAAATCTGAACTTTTATTTTTGACATGTTTCTTTCATTCCTTAGCCGAATTTGCTATTCTTAGGCTTGTTTTTCAATCCGAACAACACCGAATCAATATTTTTACCTTCAAATGCTCGGTTCCTACAAATTCAATAAATAAAGCATCAAAGTCAACTATTTAACCCACAAAACTACTACATTTAAGGCCCTAAAATAGCACTTTTAGAGTGCTATCAAGAGTCATTTTCCTTTTCCAAACCCTATTTGCCTTGCCTCCTTGCCTGAGGTCTATCCCTAACTTGAAGTCTTCGCTCCAATCTATCCAACCCCTTTGCTCCAATCTATCAAAAATTCGTTCTTGTGGCCTTTCTAGTTGGACATCTTGGTTGTTAGGCTTATCATCTAGATTTAACATTGCTGCAAAAGCAAAACAAGTGAAAGAAAAAAAAAGTGGACCTCACAAATCACTCCCTCACGTGTTTCACTCTATAAATGTGGTTCACTCGTGTTTACATTCTATAATGTTTGCTCTCACTCACAAGGATGCAATCTCGCTCAAACTGATGATGTAGGACTGAGAGTATGCAATCAAGATTCTAAGGAAGCAAACAATACACAAATCAAGTAAGCATGATTGTGAAGTGGCAAACTCGAGCAAAGTAAAGTAGAATCAAACAAACAAGAAAACTCGTAATCAACAACCTAATGCTCAAAATCCAACAAACTAGAGCAAAAAACAAAGAAAGATATCTAGAATTAAGAATCAAAGATCCAAAACTCAAAGAGTTATGCCAGATGAACAAAGAAAAGAAAAACAACTAGACAAGAACTGAAGCAAATTAAAGAAGCCAAGAAAATAAGATTCAAAAACTAGGAACACAAGTTTCTCCCAAAACTCTAAAATTAATAAGATATAGCTTTTAAAACCCTAGCAGTAAAAAACTTAAATGATCATTAGAGCTTGATCTTGAGAAAAATTTATTAAATAGAACAAGAATCACCTTTTATTGAATCTTTCTTAATAAAATTCAGCTGCTAAAAATTCATGCTCCTAATGCTTGCTTCGACAATTTTTTCTTCTTCCTTAATGCACAGACGCACAGACAGCCAACATCACACATTTTCTTAACATTTTTTTTCTCTCTCCTTCTTCACGCACACAACGCCAACTACACTTTCCTTTTCTTTCTTTTTTTTTTTGTTTCAATGTAACAACACCAATGCCTTCACCATTCTGCTTCGATTGTTTTTTCAATTAAACAATACCCACTGACCACTGCTTCATAAGATTTTTGTTTTTTTTTTCAACGAAGCAACCAAATAAAAATTCTCAATAAGATCAAGACTCAACAACAAAACCAATCAAGAATTTAACAACTAAAATTCTAAAAACTCAATACAATTTTGTTTAAAACAAAATAAGAGACTTAATCAATAAAAGATGAAGACTCCACAAAGATATATCCGATCTAGAGCCTAAGTTCTGATACCAAATGATAAGAAACCCTAGGAAATTACAATTAACAACCCTTCCCACTAAAGGATAACCCCTAATTATCAAGCCCAAACTCCAAATCAATTAGAACCAGATCCAAGGATAGGATTAGATAAGGATTACATTGATGATCAAATACCAAGAGGTAAGGAGAACTTGTTCCTTACTCAAGATTGAACACTGTACAAGAAGGTTGATCAAACCCACTTGAATGTTCAAGCTTGCAACCCTAGATCAATAATTGCAATTGTAGCCACGTATTTTTGCCTAGTTCTTTTTAAAATTATTATCATTATTATTATTTTTTATTAATTGTGGTAATTATTTTTTAATGTCACTTTCTTTTGTTTTATTAATTAATTTGTTTCTTTCCCTTTATTTTGAAAGATTCAATTTTTGTTTGGTGTTTGCAAAGATAATCAAAGAAGTAAATTTAGTTTTGAATTTTGAATTTCTTCCCAAATTCGACTATCTTTTTTGGTATGACTTAGTGGAGCATTGATTTCAAATCCAAAAAACTAGCCAGTAAATTTTACCCTCCAAAAGCATAAACATTTTAAGTTATATAAACCTTCTCTGTGAGCTTTGGAGGAAGGGGGAGAAAATACAGAAAAGATATACACAGAGGAAATATAGAGAAAAAAATACATACACAGAGATAGAGAGTTCCTTAGAAAAATTGCAAAAAAAAAAAAAAAAAAAGAACGGTGGAAAACGGCAAAATTTAGTGAGCTAAATGGATAAATGCATAGTTGGAGGTTGTACTTGGTAGGGTTGATTCCCAAGGATTTGCACCTCAGACAACATGCTAGTTTTTCCATTGGCTCATTCCATTTTTTTCTGT